>PVHP010004172.1:0-73008 GCA_004024765.1 Zapus hudsonius | reverse complement strand
CTTTTTTTTTTTTTTAATATTTTATTTATTTATGAGAGAGAGAGAGAGAGAGAGAGAGAGAGAGAGAGAGAGAGAGAGAGAGAGAATGGGCATGACAGGGCCTCCAGCCACTGCAAATGAACTCCAGACACACGCGCCCTCTTGTGCATCTGGCTGTATATGGGCACTGGGGAATCGAACTCTGGTCCTTCTGCATTGCAGACAAACGCCTTAATGGCTAAGCCATCTCTTCAGCCCTAACAGTAATATTTCTGAATATGCTTTCATAAATATAAGTTGATAGCTTTTAACTAATGTGAGCATGTAACAATCAATAGACATTTCCACGTTACTTTTACTCATAATGGAATTTTATATACTGTGATATGACTGACTTCTGCCTCTTTGTTGCCAAAACTTATATAAATCTATATCATATATATATTATACCTAATATATTACACATCTATAGCAATACCATCTATATACCTATATTTACATCATCTTCATGTCTCTATATACCTTTATATACTATATCTATGCATATTATCTAAATATCATCCATGTCTATCTATATTGTGATATCTGTATTTTTTTCTAGTGTATATATATATATATATATATATATATTTATAAAATCAGTATAAATATACATGTTCTGTATAATCAGTATAAATATTTTGATGTCCATATATGAAAATTATTACTTTTATAGACAGCAATAAATATAGAAAGGCTTGTAATAGAGGTGCAGATTTTTTTCTTGTTTTATTTTGTTTTACTTTTTGTTTGTTTTTTTTGAGGATAGGGTCATTCTGTAGCCCAGCTGACTTGGAATTCACTATGTAGTCAAGGCTGGCCTTAAACTCACAGTGATCCTCCTACCTCTCCCTCCAGCTACTGGAACTAAAGGCATTTGACACAATGCCTAGCCCAGAATTTTTAAGTGGTGCAATTTTAATGTTTCTTTAATTTTTCTATATAGATATATTTGTTTATATATATATATATATATATCACCTTTAAGAAGGCTAAAAATTTCTTACTCTTACTTGTCAGGTTCTCATCCTATTAGTTCACAATTGTCGGTATCTTCAAGTATATTCACAATTCCCTTTAAATCTACACTGGTTTCCCATTGAATTCAGGTATGTTTCTCCCCAGTGCTAATCACTGTAGATATTTGGGAAGAAGATGATAATTTCCTTTTATAACGGAACCTTAACCTAGTTCAATGATATGTTTATCCCGATATTTTATTTTATACTATAATAATACACTTATGAACTCACTATGACCATGAATTACTAAAACCACATGTCTCCTGTTGGATATACACTGATGGTGTCGACAATTCTTTATTTCCCAGTGTCACATGGATGAAATACCCAGTTGGTCAGGGCACCAACATTCTGTAAGTGATCTCAAAATATGCATTGTTAACAGATAACAAAATGGTGATATAGCAAGTAATCTTTTAGAATCATATTTAATTTTGACAGAATTTTTTAGGCCTTCTCATAGATACTAGACGTTTTATTATGATGATATGACAGTATATCATACTTTATATAAGTAGATCATCAAACAATATGTAACTGAGGTGACACTTTTCATTTCCCAAAACTATAGACAAATCAAACCCTGAAAGCTAATCAGCAGTAGGATATATGGATAAGTGCAATTTGAGAGAACATTGAAGTCTTGTTACACAGTAATCTACATAAGGAATTGTTTTTATTGCTGAACAGAACGTGCATTCTTGCTCATGTGTCAGATGGTGCTATGCCTTGGAATATTGTCCAGACAAGAAAAGAACAAGTTAATTCTTTATAATAATATCCCAAAACTTACAACTTGCAAGCTGTTTCCGGGTGTTATATTTGGCCTTTTGGAAAATTTTCTTATGCCCTAGGGTACCAGGCAGTGGGCAGAACACAAAGATAAATTGGCTTGAAACCAATTTGGTTCATGTTTTTGTTGCCAGAAACTACAGTGCTTCTGCTGTGATTTTTCCATTCAACATATAATATATAATGAGTCATATATAATCAACCTATGATATATAAATCAATATATCATCCCCAAGGAAACAACTTAAAAATTGATCAGTCACTACATTCAGTTATAGTTACACAATGTCTTAGCATTATGTAGTGATTTCAGAATTGGTCTAGTTCCATTTCTCCCTCATCTATAACTACAAACAATGTGTCACATTTTCTTCACAAGCACTGGATATTCTATGGTGAGATGGTCACCATACAGAAGTGTGCTGTAGAAGGTAGAAAAAACCCTCAAATCATGGGTTCAGACTGGGTAATCTCATCCAGAATTGAGTTAACCCCCACAGTGAGCTGTGCGCCAGGGAGACTTAGGCGGTACTCAATACAATGCATGTCTTTGCCCTAAAACTTGATTACCTACCAAAGCTGAAAGGTAAGATAGCATTAGTAAAGGCTTTTGTCACAATTCATTGAAATATCACAGTGAAATTGAAAAGGAACCCATTTCCTGCCGAGCTAGCCCTCATAGTGTTCAAAAACAATATTGTAGTTTCTGGAAGATGGAGGGCAATGGTTACCAACAGCTTGAATAAGCCAAGGACCCTGAAAGCTACAAAATCAACCAGGTGGGCAAGTAGTACACACTTGTGTAATAGTGACACACATCTTTTGTGGAAAACCAACTTTTGTCCTATTAGACATGAGACCTGTTCGTTGGGGGACAACTCACATCTGGCACTGGAAACCAAGTCAGAATCCTATGAGCAAGAAACTCACTGACTCCAGAAAAGGCCCCACTGCTCTCTGAATAAGAGTGTGCTTGCACACCAAAACCTCTCAAATAACTCTGCATATCCCCTTCAATACAAGTTTTCTCACTCTTGCTTAGAAAATCTGTTTTATTTTATAGATGACAGAGAAAACTCAGGAGACTTAAGATCCACCTTTGCAAGAGAATATAGCTGACTTCCTGCCTTAAGATGTACCCCTCTACCACAACTGCTAGGGACCAAGGGAAATTGCAGCAGAATCTGCCACATGACTATTGCTTCCACTACTTGCCTGAACCCCAGCCTCAGAGAAAGGCAACAGTTACTGTGGTCAGTCAAAACACATGCAATCAGAAAACGAGAGGCTACAGAGAAGTCAACACTAAATCAGACTGCTATCAGACCCACCAAGGCTCAGGGACTGTTATGGAAAGGCCAAAGGATGGGTAGAAATATCCTGAGGTACACCCCCCAAAAAAAAACAAAAAAAATCATCTGAGACTTCATTTACCCAACAGTGCACACCAATAACCAATAACCTTACTTAGGAGTGCTTTCAAGGAAAGTGGATGGGAGGGAGGGGAAGAGGGGATATAAGAACACAATCTTTGTAAAAAAAATGAAAATGGCTTCTCAGTAGTCACAGGATTACAGCAGCATTTCTGGAAGCCTCTGGATCAGCACGATAAGTGGTCACTACTGTACTATCAGATAATCACTGTCAAGGTCAACACCCTGCTTTCTGTTATGAGCCATCACACTAAAACAATGGGATGACATCTCTGGAGGTTGTTCAAGTTTTTAAGATCATGATCAATTAAAAAGTTCTTGGGAGGCAGATAAAAATTTCTACTAGTCAAGACATTTCTAGATAATATTTGAGGTTTCTACTTGATTCAGAAAGTCTTCTCAAAAAAACAGATTAAACTAATTTATATGCTTAATGTCAGCTCACTTCAAACAGCATTAGTAAATATTAATACCCATATTATGTATGTATCTGTAAATTTTTTATGCTCCCTCACTCACTTACTGTCTTTAATTTTAAAGCTGGTTAGTTGAAATCCTGGGCTTCTGTAGAAAATGAAAAGTCAGAGATTCCCTAACTAAGTTAATTTTATTTTGAGCTTTAGCTGTCCTCCATATCCTTAATCTGATCTCTGCCCTGAAGCACTTGCCTCCTCTGAGTATTTATAAGGATAAATGGGACTACTGTACTCCTATTCTTATCTTGCCAAAATGCTGAGTTTCAACATGAGCTTTTTTTTTCAAACCATTGTCAATGATTGTTTAAGCTTCATATCAAGGTCCAAAGTTCCAAAAATGTTTTCATTTCCTTTTATTACTGCTATTCAGCAAATGATTTCCTTATCTTATCTTTCTGCTGATGCCTGATAAAATTTAGTCAATAAACTAACTTTCTATTTTTGACCTCTTCCCCTATGGCTATAAAATAATTAACTGCCTCACAAGACATTTCAGGACAAGGATATCAAATATGCTGCCTTTGTTTAAGACTGTCACTACTCTAGTCTAGGGTCGCTGTGTCCTTACTCTCAACTATGTATCAATATCAATGGTCTTGGATTTATACCTATGACAGCATACTCCAGAAATCACCGTCTGTATTATGCAATTGCAGATCATGTTATAGCATCACTGAAGTTGAAAATATTAGTGGTTTAATATAAACATATGCTTTCTTCATTCTGTATGTGGATCTCCGGTCTTTGTGTGAGCTGCATTTTTGAGTGACACGAAGTCCAAAGCAATTGGAGCAGTGGTGAGCTACTGTGCTCTTTGGTAGCTATGGTGGTGGTAAGGGAAAACCAGACATGATCCAGTGCCATAATCTTGTTTATTGAGTTACTAGCAGTTTGAAGGTAGTAACTCAGAGAGAGACATAATTTTCTCACAGGCTATACTGTATGTAGACAGGCTTCTTCTCTCTTGGGAGACATTCTTTTTGAATAACTTTCATTTTAGCTAACTTATCATTGTAAATTACTTGCCTGTCCTCTGAGATATAGATAAATTTAAAGCCTTTTGCCAATTTTAGAAGATAAGACTGCTTTCTTAAGAACCTGGAAACAATAGTTTTGAAGTAAAGTTATCAAGGTAAATAGCACCTTTGTTTCAATCTATGTTTGAAATGAGGCTTCCAATTTGATGGTCAACATGCTACCTGCTGTTAAACTGCATCTTGTCATAAAAATCACAGGAGACTTACATTTTCCTTTCATCCAATTCAGCTAGCAAACTTTGAAATCCCAAGATCTCCCACCTTACTTAAAGATTATGGACAGTTAATACACATATAAGCTTGGGTTTACTTCTGAATTTTCTGCCCTTGAATACACTTCAGAATAAAATTTCAATTTTTCTTTGATAAAGAAAACATATTGTTAGAAGAACTGAAAAAAATAGGAATATAAATGTTTTCAGGGCTAGAGAGATGGCTCAGCAGTTAAGGTTACTTGCAAAGTCTGCCAGCCTTAGTTTGAGTCCTCAAAACTCACACAAAAGCTGATTTACAAAGTGGCACATACATCTGGAATTCATTTGCAGTGGTAGGACTCCCTGCTGCACCAATAACTCCTCTCTTTCCGTCTTTCAAATAAAAATAAATAAATACATTTTCACTAATGCTAATGTCTGTACTATAGCATACTATAGATAACTAATTGATAAGTAAACAATTAGATGACTCTAATATATATTTCATAATTTTATCTATATGTAGCACTGTCATGGTTTGATCCAGGTGTGCCCCACAAACAAATGAATGTGTTTTGAATAATTGAGCCTCAGCTGATGGCAGTTTGGGTTTAACAACCTCCTTTGAGCTGTGTTGCTGGGGGCAGGCTTATGAGGGTTATAATCCAGCTCCCCCTTGCCAGTATTTGGCACACCTTCCTGCAGTGCTTGCAGTTCTGTGGCAGAGATGATGTCCATACCTCTGCTCATGCTGTCGTTTTCTCTGCCATGATGGAGTCTCCACTCTAGTTGTAAACCAAATAAACCCATCCCCCACATGCCACTTTTGCTTGGGTTCTTTCTGCACAGCAACTAGAGAGCTGACTGAAACAAGCACCATCTACATAAAAAAATCCTTAGAGATAGTTGAAAAAAATACAGTTCAAATAAAGTAAGATTAAGGACACTTCCTTAAGGACACTCATCAAAGCTTTAATCTAGTCAAAGAAAGTAATTATCTGAAATACAAACAGTAGTACATTTCTTAGATTATTATGGACTTCTGAAATTAAATAAATTTTATTTTTTTCAAATTCTGTTTTTTCCCCACATTGTTAAATCCTTTATCCACAAAACTTTTCAGCACCCATCTTAATTTTCCTTTAAACTTATTTAGACTATCTATTCATAACCCTGGATGCTTACATGAGCTGGCAAAAACTTAAACATATTCACTCCATCTCAAGCAGTCACAATCATATGAGTAATTTGGGTCCAAACCCAAGTGAGACACCCTTAAAGACTAAAATTCATGACTGAGTGATTTAAATTGAATTCTAGAGCTGCACCAGCTCCAATGTATATCCTGTATGTATGTCCTGTTGTACATCATTGCTGTCATTCTCAGGCTTGCATTGCAAGAAATAGCTGCAGATGGCACTTGACACTTAATTTTCAATTATAGAGTGTCAGAGAGAAGAACCAAAATTATTTCAGCATTATTCCATAAACACAGTATATTTGACATGCAACCCAATTAAAAATTATTTTTTTTTCTTGAGAGAAAGGACCAATGTTGTCTTTTTGATCACACCGTGAAAGAACTGGTTTAACATAACTATTGTCTAAGTTATGTTAGTGTGGAGTGGTAAGCCATAAAACTTAAAATTTGGGATCAAAACTCAGGTATTATTGCTAAAAGTGTAAGAAAACAGGGTTGAGCAAGTTTGTATTAAAATCTTTACCAGCAGTCAGTACGACATTCATAAAGAGCAGGCATTTAGAAGTGAGTTGGACAACACATTTGTTTAGCAATATAACAATCAGAGATTCTTCCATAGAGCCTGTATGTTCCTCACCCATTGGCTTTTGACCTGCTTTTCCTGTGGATCCAATCTTAGAGTTGATTGTTACCACTGTAACAAGCATGCCAGTATTACACTATCTAGGCTATCCATGGTCTCCTGTCACAAGGACTGATCCAGACGACCCATGGAGGAGGTTATCCAGCGGATTGGGGAGAGGAGGGCAGTAGGGAATTGGGGATAATAACTCATTGTTTACCCACTAAATATTGTAACTCATTATGGACAATAAAAAATTAAAAAAAAGAAAAAAAAATATCTTTATATCTGCGTATCAGTTCTGCTCTTGGCCCAAATAAGAAAAGTGTGTGTGTGTGTGTGTGTGTGTGTGTGTGTGTGTGTGTGTGTGTGTGTGTGTGTGTGTTTATTTGGCAGTGGAAGACATTCAATAGAAGAGAATCACATTTGGAAAGGTGAGAAAATAAGTGACGAGTGAGTGCTCGACCCTAAAAAGATAGACACAATTTCTCATTCAGGGCTCAGTGGAATGTTGTTCAGCCCTATTTAAAAATATTTTATTTATTTATTTGAGAGAGAGAAAGAAGGAGAGAGAGAGAGAGAGAGAGAGAGAGAGAGAAAGAGAAAGAGAGAGAGAGAGAGAAAGGCCCACCAAGACCTCCAGCCACTGAAAATGTACTTCAGACACATGCGCCCTCTTGTGCATCTATCTGGCTTTATATGGGCACTGGGGAATCAAACTCCTGTCCTAATGCATTTCAGGCAAACACCTTAACCGCTGAGACATTTCTTCAGCCGCTCAGTGGAATGTTGTAAAAGATGGGACAGAAGGCATTTGAGAGTTGAAGGATGGGATGCATTGTAATAGGACGCTGTAGTCCAGACACGATAAGGTAATTGTACTCCTGAACTCACACCAAAGGTGATACCTGCACTACAAACCTGCACATCATATGGTGTGGCTCATCATCACTCTTTCATGGCTAGGGAGGGGTTCATGAAGCCACTCCCCTGCATTAATGAGAGAATTAAAGGTTGCCAAATAGACTGAGTCATTCTTTTTGGTGTCATAGGCACAGGTAATGAGGAGTACCGTGAACCTGATGGATAAGGAAACACAACATGGTAAAAGTTAATGGGTATGCTATAAAGATTAGCAAATCAGAATCCAAATATTCACTAATTCAAATATGTGGAATATTATTTACAGTTTTTAAATGAATGTAAAGTGTGGAAGACAGAAAAATCTTTCCTTGATGTGATTTTATTTTTTTTATCTGTATGAAAGAAAGTACAATAAAATTACTATGAGTAGAAACCAGAGTTGAGTGTCATTTGGCCCAGACTAAAATATAGAGGGAAAAATATATTTTTATAAATAGTGACCAGAAGATAAGCATAGAGAGCAAAAATAATAAAATACTAATAAACAATTGGCAATACAATAGTTTTCACTATGATTTCCATGTGCATAATGGGTTACAGGAGCACAGTCATAATTAGACAATATATGTCCATCATAATTGCCCATTTAAAGGAACATAGTTTGTGATAAAATGAAAAAAATAAACCTGAGTATGTTTCAGTAGTTTCCTCCAAGAAATTCAGTTGGAGAGAAATAAAAATTTAGGATCAAGAAAGGATCTAAAAGTTTGATTTCAGTAATTGAGATGAGTCCTGGAAAGTTATGTTTCTTTCAGTTTTTTTCCCTCATATGTGTTTTCTTCCTTATTCTTTTCATCTTTACACAGTGATTAAGAAGTAAATGATAGGTCTTTGACTACTAGAAAAATGTTTTGCTATTGAATCATAGAGTAAATATAGGAGATTTTTGTATTCAAATTTTCAGGTGTGGCTTGATCTGTAACATGTAACAATTTACTAAGTGTTTGAATATCTAGCTCATTTTTATTTCTTCAAATGTTACTTTGAAAGATAAACAAATATATACTATGAAACTTGTTTTTGCTCATCAAAAAATTCAGCTCTATTCTTATTTTGACTTTCCATAGATCCTACCACCCATATTCCAATTTTTTCATTTTTCCCTTCAAGTGTTATAGATGAGCAAGTGTATTGTTCAAAGGTATGATAAGAACTCTAAACAACTTACTCAATATATAGAGTAAAGCTTGAAATATGCTGATTGTCAGGTAAGATGTTCTCAAACATGTAGGAATATAAACTCAAATTAGAAAAATGATTCTATATCTACATAGAAATCTCTCATTTAATTTCAAGTCCATCCTCTCACAAACATGAGGCCATGTGATACTTAGATTTGCAGGCTAGTTTATTTCACCTTTGATGACAGTCTCTAGTTCTAACTTCAAGATTTTTGAATGTACTTACTCGATTTCTTATTATATGGAAATATCTAGTTCACATTCCATGGAAAATTGAACATATCTCCAAGAGTCATACATTTATTTCCACTGACTGTGTGCATTGTTTGTTCTCTAATAATAATTCCTGTCATTATTCTAGTCTTTTGTTATATTCAGTTTTTCATGACACATTTTGTAAATATGATCTTTCCTTGGAAATTTGTTTTCTTATTAGGTTGTTTTAATAGTTTATTAACTTTATTTTAGCAAAATAAGTGTGAGCTCACTGCCCCCCTCCCCTACATTCGTTGTTACATTCTTCAGGCCACAGATGGCTATGAGATGAAAAACTACCAGAGCTTTGAAGTTCAGTGAGACAAAAGTAATTGCTTTAACTGTGGCAAGGAAATTAGGAGAGACAAGGCCGGAGAATACCTGGGGAGAATATCTGAATTTCCTGAGACCTATTGTAAACTAGATAATGGTAATTTGTATAATGTCACATACCCTACTCTGTAGGGACTATAAAATATCTTTGTAACTGGGGTTCGTGGCCAATACATGTATGCTTGGACCCTGGGCCTGGGTGAAAATTGAACTCCCCTCTCCTCTTGCTGCAAAGGCTTTGTCTGTTTATTACCGGATATTTCTACAATAACTTCATGTCTTAAAAACTAATTTATCAATGTATGAAATTTCAGGGCTGCCTCCAGCTTTTATAGGTCACCTTTATTCAGTTTTTAATTACCAGTTATTTGTTCATTTTATAAGCAAATTTTCATATCCAAATCTGTACAATTTACTTAATTTTGGTATGCAAAATCCAATGACATTATTTTAAATATATTCTAAGTATTTCTGTATAGGGAGAAAATGTATCTTTTTTTTAAAAATACTGTTGATTTATAATCATTGGCTAGTCCAGAAAAATACAATGAAATTACTTTGTTTATAAAACATGTTAGAGAGAAAACTATAATGAGTAGTATATTCAAATATTTTCTAGTTAAAATACAGCAGGCCAATATATTCATAATATACTAACTCCTTAATAGTGTTCATGTGCATATACTTTTAGGAATATATACAAATATATATTGGCTTAAATATGTTATGTGATTTTAATATTTTAATTCTTTTCTATTAAGTGGCATTCTCACTGCTTGAATATGTAATCACATCTACATGAGCAGCAAATTCAGAATTGATAACAAGACCAGAGAGCTACAGAGAGGCTACACCTATTAAAATCTTGTCAAATCAGCAGTGTGTGTCTCATTTAACCTGTACTGATCTTACTCTCCCATGAAGATTCTGTTTGTATTTTTCAGAAAGCAGAAAGAGCTGTGGAAAACCCAACTCCAATTCCATCACATGGGATGAAGGCTGACATCCTGGCAGGAGATGAACCACTCCTGGCCTATCATGTAGGACCCAAATGAAACCTATGAAAAAGTGGTGACAACCCAAAGCAGAAGTCCAGAAACACTTAAGATCTCAATAATAAAGCAGACTTAAAACTCACATACCATGACTCAGGGAGCAGAGTGGAAGAGGGAGCAGAAAGATTATGAGTCATCATGGGGGAGAATATTCAAAGACATTGCCCCCCTAGCAACAGCTTACAAAATGGAGAAAAAACTGGCTACCTACTGTGTAGTTCATAACCCCCTACTTCATGGACTGATCTAGTATACCCACTGAGGATGGTGCCCACTGGGTTGGGGACAGAGTAGGGAAATGGGGTACCATCATAAGATTTGTTCATACAATGTATGTAATTATAGATAATAAAGATATTTAATAAAATATAGGCTGAGAAAGAAAACTATTTGAGATTAAATTTGTTTAAAATTGCCACCGATATGTAAGTTGTAAACCATTCTACTTTTCTTTGTAGCACTGCTTTGTAACTCTTAAATGATCATAATTAAACTGGTAGGATTAAGTTAATATATACAAATGCTATGACCAATTAGTAGTATTAGGTCTAAAAATAATAGTGGCAGGAGAGATGCTCAGTGGTTAAAGTGCTTGCTTGCAATGCCTGACTTCCTGGGTTTGATTCCCCACTATCCATATAAAGCCAGATGCACAGAGTGTCACACGCACCTGGAGTTTATGTGCAGTGTCAAGAGGCCCTGGCTTGCCCATATGTTCTCTCTTTGCAAATGAATAAAATATTAATAATAAAAATACATCTTTTAATTTTTGTGCTACAAGGAATAAAAAGGGTTTACATAAGTAAAATTATTGTATTCATATATTTTTGTGAAATAGCCATGGGAAAACTGTTTCCGTTCAAAAATAAACCTTCATGAGGGATGGAAACATGGCTCAGCCATTAAGGCACTTGCTTCCAGTGCCTAAGGCCCAGGTTCAGTTCCCCCGGACCCACATAAGCCAGACCCACAAAGTGGTGGCCCAGGTGCGCTCTCTCTCTCTCTCTCTCTCTCTCTCTCTCTCTCTCTCTCTCTCTCTCTCTCTCTCTCTCTCATCTCTCTGGTTGAAAATTAATAAATAAAAATATTTTAAAAAATAAAACATCATGAATATCTTGATGTTTACAAGTTGCCATTGTTCACATCTCCTATAACTCTATTCTTAGTAACTACACTAAGCTAATTGCCTTTAATGTCTTATAGTGTTCATTGATTCTCACTATTCAGAAATATAATCAATTTTATCCTTGATAATGTTCATATCAGTAAGAAAGCAGATATAATCAGAGCAGTTACTTAAAGGATCCAATTTCATATTATGTGCCTATGTACTGATGACCTTATTTCTCTGTAGGTTAGAGAGGACAAATTTCATGTTAGGGACTGCATTTTAATAAAGCTAATTCCCTTAGCCTATGGAAAATGCAAAGTTTTCTAATGAAGATATGATTCCAGGTCAATTTCATAACAAAGATTACCATATACATTCTGAGATAGAAAATACCTAAGCATTTTAATGGAACATAATTGTATTTATTTATTATGTTCCAATCAATATGAAGCTTAGACTATATATATATATATATATATATATATATATATATATATATATATATAAAATTTCTATTCTTGAACTATAATTTTACTTTGAATTAAAATATGCTTTTGAGGATTGGTGGATTCCATTTCTAATTAATTTTTACTGTGTCTCTGTATTCTGAAATAAACTCCTGAATGCAACTCTCTATGGATAAATAATTATAGAAACATACATTGAAATGTTGTTTGCCCAATAAATACCTTACACAAAAAAAAATCTAGTCAGCCGCAAATTGGCTCATTACTGGCAATATGCTCTTCTTAGAATTCGGTATCATTTGGTCATTTGAAGGAAATTACAAAACTACTTTTCACCAAATGAATTGTGGTCCAATTAAGCAGTCTCTGGGCAGCCACAGCCCTGATGCACGATCAGCAGCCTTTCCTGAAATTCCCCCCAAATGACTGAGTTCTCCTCGACTCTGCTGACTTCCTGTGTTTTCTAACAACTATCACTTTTTCATAGTTCAATATGATTCAAGACTGAGATAAAAATCATTCATAGGCAGAAAGTCAATAAAAGCCTCCTTTTTAAAGGGTGAATGTATGTCTGAAACTTGTGAAAATAACACAAAAAATAGCTGGAGAAAATAAAGAATAGGCATGTAATTATAATTAAACACTTAAATATTTTTCACAAATATAAATTAATGTATTTGTAAACAAGTAATTTAATGGCTATGGTTTCAAAACTCAGCATACACAGAAACACATATTGAAATATGTGCAACTTTAGCTTCTAAGGGGAGTTATTTTCTAGTACAGTAACATTTAGACAGTTCTGATACTGGTTGAGGACTGTTAATAATTTCTCTTCAAAGTGAATTACATAGAGAAATAGCTAGCAATGTTTGAAAATGATCTCATATTATCATGGATGCCCTTCATCTCTTTAGTGCAAATTTAACCTCATTCTTCAGAGTTCTATGTTAAATAGTGTTGTAGATTAACTTTATAATCACAACTACTGGGAGAGAGATTTTCTTCCACAGCATTTTCATGAACTAATCTCATCTTCAAAGGAAAGACTTCATTACTTGATTTCATTCATTTGTAGAACTGGAAGTTATCCAACATATTAAGAACGAACTTAATAAATTGGTTTTCATAAAATTTTTGGAAGCTATTATTATAGTTCTTTTGACATAAAAGTGTCTTTTTGTGTTAATCATTAGAAAATTAAATACAGCCAAGACCAGGACTCACAGCATAAAATTTAGGTAATTTAGTATTCAACTAGCAAAACAAAATCCTTATACATATCCTCTGTAGTGGTATTTTTCAACCAGAATAACCACTTATTCCTCCTATTCTACTTGTAAGAAAAAATTTTAAAAAGGAAAATATCTTAAAATATTCTCTTTCTAAACATAGATGGATCAGATATTTTTGGTACAGGGATCTCTCAATTAAAGCTAATTTAGAATTGCTTATTAATTTAAATTTTTGTAAGCATATTTTACATATACAAAATATATAAACATGATTTTTTAAAAATTTTTGACAAAATTTGAAGATGTTTTATTCCACCTTACACATTTTGAGGTATCCAATGCCATTTTTCTACATTATTGTATTACATTGTATAATTATTCATCTAAAATGTTGACTCCTGAATATAAATTTGTTCAAATTTTATTATATTCACAATTGGCTCTTGCCTCTTTGAAGTACCATGTCATTCGCACTTGTCCTAGATTGACCTAGCTTAAAGGAAAGAAAGAAGTCTCTGATGTAAACATGCAAAACCTAATCAATGTATTGATACCATGCAAATCTTTTGAGAAAGCAATCAGAGCCCTTGATTCTTGTCATCCTCTTCCATACTGTGTTTCAACCCAGTTAGGCTTATAGCTTCTCAAAGGTCTCTCAAGATTCTTCTGTGTTTTGATACAATTTCAAATAATAGCAACTATGTATTTCTTGTGGCATCTTCTATCAACTTACTTAGGATGAATATAACTAATATTTATTAACCATTTCTTACATGTCAGCTATTTTTCACTTGATGACTTATCTACCTCTTAAATGACCCTAAAAATGAGAATGCCTATTATCCTCTTTTTTTGTCATAAAGAGAAGGAAGAAGCACAGTAAATTAATTAAATTTTGCACAGTTAAGTATCCAGGCTCTGCATGGGGTCCATTTGGCCAGACCCAGCACTATCTCTGGTTTTCCACAAGCAGAAACAATAGAAAGAGGCAATTTGCTGGCATTCCATAACCTACTGAATTGAATGAAAGCCAGATAGCTGTTCCATACTGTCTCTTAAGCAGGAGCATATTTATTTGTGTAACAGTGTGGAGAATGTATATATCTGTTGGATTACATGTTTCAGGCAGGAGTATCCTTGTACTCCAAACATCTATAAAGATGCAACCATAGGGAAAGACTACTTTAAAGTGATGGTAATTGGAGTTATCAATTACCTTCTAGTTCCCAGAACAAAATAAATAGCAAAAGTAGCTTATGAAAAAAAAATCAATTTAATTTGACTCACAGTTCCACAGGGTACCACTTTGTCATAGTGAGGAAGGACCAGACAACTGCTATCCTTTTTAGTTTGTTTATCTTTATTGCCCAAAATTAGACACATTGATTGAGTAAATATTGTGTTTATATTCCCATTTCCCTCCCCCCAACCCCCAATCCCCTGGGTATCCTCCTCAGTGGACATACTGTAACAATCCATGCATGATGCAATGGGTTATGGATAGAACAGGAGGCAACCAGTTCCTCCCCCACTTTATGAATTGTAGCAGAGGGGGTAATGTCTCTGGGTAATCTCTCCCACCATGGCTCATACAATCTCTCTGACCCCTCTTCAGCTCAGCTTCCTGAGTCATGGACGGTGAGTTTTAAATCTGTTTCATTGTGGTTGTTGTGACCTTAAGAGTCTCTGTGCTTCTGTTTTAGGTTTTGTTGGAAGTCGTTGCTGTCTGTCTCATGACTTAACCTGGGATGACTGATTGGGTGTGTTTATAGGTCTCTTTCTTGCCTGACCACGGTCTCAAGTGTTTCATTTGGGGCCTACATGATAGGCCTGGGGAGGTTCATCTCTTCCTGGGATATCAGCCTTCAGCCTGCAATTCTTCAGTGGATTTGGAATGACCAGAGCTCTCTCACTGAATTTTGAAAAATACAAACAGAATCTCCATCAGAGAGTGAGATCAATATAGGTTAAATGAGACACACATTTCTAATTTGGCAAAATTCTATTGAGATTAGCCTCTCTGTAGTTCTGTGGTAATGGGGATTTCTTTTTGGAGCCCCATTTTTTTTTTTGGTTCCTTATGATTTTGCCCTGAGTCCCAATTCCAGTTAAGGGTTTCTTGTCACTGAGTAGATTACTTGAACAACTTAAAAGCTGTTCAATACACCCCCCGCCCCGGTTTTGGCATCTCTATTTTACCAGTGATCATTTCTTGGTCTGGTGATTTCTCCCAGAAGGTAGTGTGTTCAGCCTTCTTATGTCAACGGTCTGTATTTTGTATCTGGGGGTCTCTGTTTTCTCCAAATATCATTGAGCAATTTCCCCTGGCAGCTTATGTTGTGCCTTCTGTAAATGCACCATTCTTGATCTCACAGGGTCTCTCCATGTTGTTCGATGTCTTTCTGTGGTTTCTTCAGCAATAGGATCTTACCCTTGGCCTAGGGTGGGTATTCAAGAGCTTTGACTGAAATCTATCTTATTTTGGGGACCTTGTAGGTCTCTTTGATCCACAGCTCATTGTGGGAAGGATCCAATTATTGGGACCAGGAGTTGCAGGTGTGATCAATTTTTCATGGGTCTTGGGGATCATTTTATCACACCAGCAGGGAGCAAGTACAGAGAGAAGCATGGTGAATGCACAGCAAGATTTGGAAACAAACATATTTATACAGTCCATGTAACCAGCCAAGGAGATTGTGCTGCCCATAGTTAGGATGAGTCCTCCCACCCCATCTAACCTAATCTAGAAAATTCCCCATAGATAAAATTAGAGATTTATTTTCATGGTGATTCTGAATCCTATCCAGTTGTCAACTGCCAACAAACCATTTCTACATGTTTTTGTGGCTGCTATGGTTTCTTTGAGACAGGATTTCAATATATATGCTTGCCTGTACTGAAACTCATGATCCTCCTGCCTCAGCTTCCTGGGTAGTAGGATTACAAATCAGTATGACCATATTCTACCAGGGGGCACACTTTAATAACCTTCAACTGTAATGCCATTTTCATGCCTTGTAAATGATATCAGACACTAATCTTGCTAAATAAACAAGCTTTCTAGTGTCTCCAAGGCACTCATACTTTTGATAAAATAGGTGTTGATACTCCGGTACAAAAACATTTTATTGTCTTTGTGATTAATATCAAGGCTTTATGCATGGGAGAGATGTATTCTACAACTGAGTTTCAACACCAGTCCTCATTAAATCCTTTCCTAGAAAAGTTCACAAACGATTACTCTATGGATGACAGCAGATATATAGGCATTACACTGTCCCTTTAAAACATGTTTTAATGATAGTAGGCAACACAAAGTCATTGGTCTAGATAAACGAAGAAAAGAGTAGAGATTTGCCTCACTATAACATAGGGTCACTTAATAAATAATTGTTAAAATCCAACCATCAAAACTTTGCCCACAAATCAAATATTTTGTAGTTAGTATTTTACCTATTCCTGTTTTTAGTTCAAGTATTTTTGTTAAATTGTTAAAACTCATTATCTGTATTTTGTAAGATAATATTATAATTATAAATATTTCAATATACAGAAACTATAGGGAAATGTGATATATCACTGCTTTAACACCCATTGTTATAGCGTCAATGTTTCGATATATCAATGTCTTCTTGTTACTGAACTAACATCAATCATTGTATCTTTTTTATTTATGTCATTCTAAAAGATAAAAAATTTTTCGTGTGCTTTGTGAATGAACATATGTTTACAGATGTGCATATTGGTGCTCTGCACACTTGTGCAGAGAGGCCAGATTGGAATGTTCAGTGTTTGTTTATATTATTTTTTCACCTTGTTTCTTTGAGAAAGAATGTCTCACTGAGTCTGGAATTATGTTATTGGGGGTTTCTGATTAGTTAACCAGTGATTCTCAAATATTCTCCAATCTCCTTCCCTCATTAAATTGGAGTTAATAGCCATGTCCAACTCTTTATGTGGAGATCAAATTCAGGTCCCCATTCTTGGGCAACAAATGTCCTATCCCACTGAGTCAAATCTTATGCCACAGATCAAGAATATTATTTTTTTCTTGTATCTAAAACTTTTTATTGTAAGAAGGCTTAGTCAGAATGAGGAAAGAGAATGCTTGTGAGAAAAGAGAGAGAGATATTGGCATCACATACTCTCAAATGCTGGACTTAATTCCAAATTTCTGCATTGCTGAGGAATAAACCCAGGGTTTTGTTCATGCTGTGTGAGCACTATACCAATGGAGATACATCCTCAGCCCAGTTACTTTGTTTATATTTATTTTGTTTTCTTTTATTGATGGGACTTGGAATCAAATCATATGCCTGGAAATTGCTGACCACTGAGTTCTACCTCCTGACACTCTGGTCTCTAACACAATCAAGATGTGATTTGTAAAAAAACATTCTCTGCTTATGATCAGCAATTCTACAAGGTGGCATTGTAATGTTTTGGTGGAAATATCAAAATGTAATTTCAGCTTCTGTAGTAGAAATGCTTCATATCCTTGATTGAATCATGGTTTTCAGCAACTGAATAGGTGGCCCTAGGAAATATTATTATTAACGATAGAATGGTTGAAATATTTATATTATGGATTTAAGTTGGTAATAAAATAGTGTTTACAAAAAATCATGCATATTCTTTATTTACCTCCTTCTTTGGAAAGAGACATCTCTTGATCAATGATACCCATACAATCACTCTTGCTTAATTTTACAAACACATAATGTGCAGATATGAACTGTATCATCAAGGAAAACAGTCTGGTGAAAAATGTAGGCATTCATGACTTTCATTGCATGCCACTAAAATACAAGGTCAAAATATTACAGTAAAGTCATATGAAGGTTCTTGTCATATTTTCTCTGTGTGGCTATGCATCTCATTTTCAATTCTAATTATTCATTTTATATTTAATTTGCATTACAGTTGTACAATTTAATTCATGGTACAATATTAAATCAAACAAAAACTGTAAGACTGACTCTATTCTCTTTCTATTTAGTCTCTTTACTTTTTGAAACATTTTTTATATCAAGGTGTAATATATGTCTAAGTGTTTGTGAATTTGCATATATGTAGCAAAGTTATTTGCATTTACTAATAAGTTTTGCTGTATGTACATGTGTATGAATAATGGAGTCTCTGAAAATTCTAAGTTTTTTTTCATTTATCCAATGAAATCTGATACTGCTCTTGTCTAGCGTTAGAATTTTTACAGTCATTTTTTACTATAATCTTTACATTTAAAAATTACACAAAGTCGTGCCTTGGAATATTTGAAATTGTAACTCACTGTCTCTTCTCTCTCTCTCTCTCTCTCTCTCTCTCTCTCTCTCTCTCTCTCTCTCTCTCTCTCTCTCGTCACACACACACACACAAACACACACACGGGCGCACGCACACACACACACATGCAGGCACACAAGCACTAATTTTTTGCCTAAAGTGTTCTTAGTGGTATAAAATTTTAGCAACTGCTCACACATGGGAAGATAGAAACCATCTCTCATGATGTTAATAATAAATGGTAACCTAATGATTTACTGTGTACACACTGCTGTCTAATAAGATACGGTCATTCTGTAATGGAAAAGATCAATTAAGGAAAAGCATCCCCAGTGACCAGGAATATGGTCAATTTTTGACAGACCAGAGTATTCAGTTTGGGTAAGAGACTAGGTTTCAGTCAGTTTTCTTTTTTCTATGACAATACAGAAAGACAAACACCACCATCAATGCCTTGATGAATAGTTAGAGCTTCACCACTGAAGGCCTAGCCTTCTTATAGGTTATCCCTGTTAAGAACTAATTCCAAAGAAATGAACGCAGTAGGCACAGAAATCACATAATGGAATAGAGTGGGTTTCAGAATAATTATACTCACTTTTCATATGGATTTAAATTGAAGTAATTAAAAATACATAAACTGCACAGACATTTAGGCATGAAGAATGAATTTGGGGTATCTGAAAACCCCTGGTGCTCACAAAACTGAGGCTGTTCATGAATTTCTGCATAGAATCTTTGCTTGAAGAAATCACAGCATATGTGGTCATACACAAATTTACAATTATTTTCAAATGGACTTGGCAAATAATATCCACAAATAGGAGCTTGTCATGGAGTTTTCTTGAATTGTTTTTATATCAGGATGTGTGTGGACTTTCTGTGCTTTCTGTAGAAGTAGGCAGCATATGAATACAACTAGGTTTCTAGATAGTGTACATTTGAATTTTTCATTTATCTGTAAGGAGAGATAGAAAAAAGAGAGACAAAGAGAGAGAAATAGAAAGAGAGAAAATGGGTATAGTAGGGCTTCCAACCATTGCATCCAGACTCCAGATGCGTGCACCACTTTGTGCAACTAGCTTTACTTGGGTACATAAAACCAACACTCTTTGCAAGCAAATATGTTTAATCCCTTTGAGCCAGACACATCTTTGATTTTTTAAATAGTAAGATTCGTACTTATTAAAATTAATAGTCAAACGACTTGTGGTTTTCTACTAAAGCTACTCCAAAATAAATACCTTGGTGTAAAGCTGTCTAGAAATTCAATGCGTTATCCATTTTGCCACAAAGCCAGGTCCTTAGTGTAATACTAATTGGGCATAGTATGCCTACCCTCAGCCACATGTGTTCACAATGGCTGTTAATGTTAAAAAATAAATTGTTATACCTAGTTAAAAATTTACCCTCTCAACAGTAATAAAACCTGAAAAAATGTCCTGACTTGGTCAAATATTTAGGTGCTGTCTAATATAATGGATGATATTCTCCTATATTAGAATATTTATATCTAATATAGTAGGCCCTATATATAGTAGAATTTGTGTATCTTTTCTGTGAAAATCAATGTTGTTTTCTTCTCTGAAGTGGATGAACATTCATACTTCTTTTAGGCTTCAAGATAGTAGTCTTTGTTCTTACAGGAACAACTCTATCTAATGTTGGCTTCCTCAGGGGTAAAGAAACATGATAGATGATGATAATGAGAGAGAGACAGAGAGAGAGAGATCTATGCTGATGTGGATAATGTTGTGGCCACTTTTCTCCATTTCTAAGAGCAGTAGATATGAACACTGAGACTCTTCTTTTATATTAGTTTATTGTTCTATGAAAAGAATATAGTGTGGCTAATCTCTAGGAAAAATTAACAATTTGAGTGGTATAAAATCAAGATATTTTATTCACAGAAGAAAAGAGGATGCTCACAACAGTAACAGGTGCTTATAGGAAACAATAGTTACTGGATTGGAGCAGTATCCATCCTGCCCAGGTATGAGCAGCACAAACAACTCATTATATATCCATATATGTATTTATATATGCACATATTTATGTATATATGTTATAATGCTCAATCATTCATGCCCCAAATTATATATCTTTGACATATATCTTGTATAACTTTTTTTCCAGATAAAGCAT
Organism: Zapus hudsonius; assembly: GCA_004024765.1. Lineage (NCBI taxonomy): Eukaryota > Metazoa > Chordata > Mammalia > Rodentia > Dipodidae > Zapus > Zapus hudsonius. Next base: position 52,224 of record PVHP010004172.1, on the reverse strand, counting down.
TGGAAACCCCTTCTTACTGAAATTATCTGAAGATAATGTCTTCCATGATATTACTTTAGATACATATATAAATTTGTTAAATTTTTTTAATCCCTGGTAGTAGACCAATGCTTTTGTTTTTGCTCATGATTCCAAGTCAATAGGTATTTAATATGTTATAGATTCCATGGAAGTCAATTAATTATTTTTCCTGATGAGGAAGTTTCTGTTTGATGCCTTTTATAGGAATATAGTATACTGAGGAAAGTAAGAACATTTCTATCAGATGGCAATGATGTCATCATAATTCTGTCACATCTCAGTTAAGGATACAAAATCCACCAGGTGATGTAATCAACACTGACAGGTAGGTTCACCATCTGAGCACTGAAGGCTCTTCAAGATTATTTCTGAGAATGAGAGGAATGAACACTCCTTAGTTTCTTACACAGCACTTCTTAGTGCAAATGCCTCATTCTCCATAAGTACATTAATCTGTTGAGTCATGATGGGCTGGGGGAGGGAAGCACTAAGGAATTCTCAGCACTTTGGTCTTTGTCCACTATGGTCATTTGATACTTGCCATTTTACTGACAATGTGTGCAATGATCGAATTTGCATGCTATGCTCTAGAGCTTCAAGAATAGAAGACATATTTTTAGCATTGGAAATTGAAAGCAGGGACATGTGCATACTAGCCAAATATTCTACTAATATGCTACATCTCCAGACCCTAAAATATAGTGTTTTATAAATGGGATGCCTGAAAGGAAAACAATTTCAAAAATAGCATTCTAAAATTGTATATTTAGCCAGATATCTTAGCACAAGGTAAACAATGCCAGTTACCTGAAGTCAATTGAAATAAGGGATTAGCAAACCAACATAAGAGGAATAGAAATATAAGGAAAGGGAATGTTACTGACTAGTTCTATTTTCACTAGAGTACTTAAACAGAGAAAATGTTGACACTCGTTTGAAATTATCCTGCAGAAAAAGGCAGCCAAATACTTTTTGAGCTTCTACTGTGGAGTCCCAAGTCCCTAAAGCATTCATCAAAATGTTACATACTGGGAGCAAGAGTTCTTCATTTCTACAAGATAAAATTTGAAATGCAGTTTTTCTTTCCACCACTCCCTAATATGCTTTTGCAATTTTCTGTTGAGAATTTATACTTGAGGGTGAAAGTCTGTTCAATTTAAGTTTTCCCTTCAGCAAAAATGGCCTAAATGATATTTCTTCTACTATGCTGCAATAATCTTTACGACAGATAAATGGGAAGTTCAATGTCTTGAGCAAATGCAATATGCCAGATATTTTGCATGTTAACTCACATAATTCTCTCCAAAATGCTTTATGAGGTGAACGTTATTATCATCCCAATTTTACACTTGAGGAATCTAAGGCTTACATAGGGAAGATAACTTGCCTGGAATTGTAAAACATGAACTATGTTGCAAGTGGAGGTTGACTTATTTGCTAAGCATTGCTTAATGCTTCTTTCATCCTCCTTGTCTGTTTTACCATTAATTTATTCCAGATATCAACTCTTCTGGACCCTCATGCATGCATCTCTGGTTTGTTCACTCCTGATTTCTCTATGAAAGCACCTTTCATTTGCTTTGTGAAATTCAAACAGAGATACATGATCCATTAGAGTACAAAATAGAACAGATATATCAGTGAACGTCTGGTCTCCATCCAGCAACAAGGAAGTGAAGGGATCTGATAATTAAAGCAAAATAAAACTTCTCAAATTAAATTTAATTTTTTTTCAATTGTTGCTCAATGAGAAGGATCTCCAATGATGACTCCTAAGTTCCCTAAAATGGAAAAGAAATCCTAAGGGTCTGTAGCTTGGTACTATAGACTCAGATTATCCCTCTAAAATGTAAATATTGGATTCATAAAATGATGGCATTTTGACGAAGGTCTTTGGAGAGTAATAATCAATGGTTCATGAGTAGAAAACCCAGAATAGGACTAGAACTCTTACAAAAAGACACAGAAGAGAGACAACAGTTCACGTATTATCCCTCTGCTCCTGACTTGTGGGACACCATGAGAAGATGTAGACCAGTGAGCCAAAGACAGATTTCCTCCTAGATACTATGGATGCTGGTATCTTGATTTTAGATGTTACATCTCCAAAACCTTAAGAACAGTTTCTTACTTTTTAAAAAAAATTCCCCTATCACATATAAAGCCTTGCCATTCCTGGGGATCTACTCAAATGAAATTAACTTTCTTTACCTATAAAGGTTCACATTAATATCCATAACAATTTTATTTGTCAAAAGAGTCCATCACAAGATGGACTCAGAAATAGAAATGGTACTCATGAATGGACTTTAGGAACTGAAAGAAGCAAAATATTGATGAATAGAATTTTTTTTTAATTTTTATTTATTCATTTTCAAGCAGAGAGATACAGTGGGAGAGAGAGAGAGAGAGAGAGAGAGAGAGAGAGAGAGAGAGAGAGAGAGAGAGAGAGAGAGAGAGAGAGAGAGAAAGCCAGGGCCACCACCTTGTGGGTCCGGCTTATGTGGGTCCTGGAGAATTGAACCCAGGGCCTTAGTCACTGGAGGCAAGTGCCTTAACCGCTGAGCCATCTCTCCAGCCCTAGAATTTTTAATATTCACAGAAAGTAATTTATTCTGTAACATTCCAATTATTGTAAATTATAGGGTATATAAACAAACCTATCATGGTTATGAAAGGATTTATGGTTTACTCTTTAAAAAAGCAGTAGAGCTTTCATAGAGGAGGAAAGAAGAGTAGTGAAATTTTGTATGTGTTGAAAGTGTTTAATGTTTTGATTATGACAGTAGTTTTCCCAATAAATATAATCAAACCATATGAAATTTTATCTTCTGTTATTTAATTTGGCATATTTTAATTTTACTATGATGAGGCTCTTCAAAAATTATTAATTGAAACTCTAAATTTGCAGATATATATATATATATATATATATATATATATATATATATATATATATATATATATATATTCTACAAATTATGGTTCTCTTTGTAACAAAAGCAATTACTAGATGGGTCTCTTAGAGAAGAGACTGTTTACACCCAGCAGGTATGAAGAGCAGTGATATCAATACAGGAACAAAACATGAACACTCTTTTTCTAATATTAAGGTACATTTCCTCTGAGTTTAATATAATTATAGAGTTAAGTTAACATATAGGACAAAAATGGAATCATCTTGTTTGCAAGAAAGTGAATGGAACTGAAGATGAGCATGAGTGAGATTCATAGACAAATATTATACTTTCATATGTGAAATCCAGATTTTAAAAAGTAATATGTAAGAGTGGAATGGGAGCTATTTAGAAAGCAGAAGTGGTAATAAGGAAAGGGAGTCGGAAGGTGAATCTGGTTAAAATAAAAGCTATATACATGTATATAATGTCATCATGAAATCAATGGTTTTGCACAATGAGTGTAAGCTATCAAAAAAAAAAATATAAAAAAGAACCTGGATTATACTGCAGTGCCAGAAAATACAAAAAGGACATAGTCAAGCAAAGTGAATCTTAAAAATTGCAAATAAATACTGTCTTCCAAGTGGAAATTTGTTAAATATAAACAATCACAAAGAGACTGATTTATCAAAGCCCAAACCTGAAACCTCATTAGCCACACAATAAAATAGTAAATAGACTTTAAACCTTAATAAAATCCTCTTTGATAATGCCATAATGACATAAGTGAAACATTAAATAAGTATGCGAATCAAGAGAATGGAGATGATGTAGGTGATGAGGAATTCTAAGTCACTAAACAGTCAATCTTGACACAATGTTATGAAGTATTAAGCACTCTTCACACTTTCCCGGTGAATAATTACTTCTTCTAAGATTATAATATGCAAATGATGGAAAACAGTAAGGCGATGGTAGGAAGGTTTCATTAGAGTTACATGATTTTATGTTTTATATTTGTTAACATTATGGAGTATAATTGGATACACAAAAAGCACAGAAGCTAGAAAATATAATCAAAATCTAGGAAGTAATAGGGAAGAGATGGTTAGGTATCTTTTTTTTTTATTGTCCATAATGAGTTACATTATTTAATGGGCAAACAATGAGTTGTTATCCCCAGTTCCCCAATGCCCCCCTCCCCATCCCCAATCAGCTGGATATCCTCCTCCATGGGCCATCTGGATCAGTCCTTGGGGCTGGAAATCATGGATAGCCTAGTATTCAGCCTGGTTCTCCTGACCCTAATATGTTGCTACTCAGGGGCATTATGCCTCTGGATAGTCTTCCCCACCTCGGCTCTCACAATCTTTCCGCCCCCTCTTCCGCTCAGTTACCTGAGTCGTAGTGGGTGAGTATTGAGGCTGCTTTAGTGTTGTGAGTTTAGGGGTTTTTGTGTCGAGAATCATTGGTTTCTGTCTCACTGGCTTATCCTTAGTTGATCGAATGGCTGTGGCTATGGGTCCTTTGTTCATCCCATCATTCTCTGTGGGGTTCCATATGGATCCACCATGGTATGATTGTGGTGACTCATCTCTTAAAAGGATCTCAGTTATCAGCCTACATTGGGTTGGTATGGTTAGATGGGCTACAGCTCTCTTGCTGCATCCTGAAAAATACAAACACAATCTCCATAGGAGAGTGAGATCAGTATAGGTTAACAGATATACACAGTTCTGGTTTACATAGATTCTATTTTTAGTAGCCTCCCCTTCAATTGCTCCCATACTGCATCTTTTCTTGGGAGCCCAAGGGTCCAGAATCCGGTCCATATTGTCCTAAGTCCCCAGTTCTAGTTAAGGACTCCCCCTCACTGAGTGGACTATTTGGTCGAATTTAAAAGCTGTTGATTGTCTCCCCCAGGCCCAGGCTCCTCCATTGCACAACTGCTCTTTTCTTGGTTCGCTATTCTCTCCCAGTAGGAGCTGTGAAATACATAAAAATAAAATGAGAAACTACACTTTCCTCATTCCTGTTTGCCAAATCATCATTTTATAAGATAAAGCATACTTGTTCAATAAACAATAAGTAGCCATTCTATGCTAGATGAATGGAAAACAGCTTCAGGTACTTAACTAGTAATAACTAACATCCATAAATTCATGCCTTAAACCTCTGATAACATAAAATTAAGTTAATCATATTTACTAATGTTGCTTCATTAACCATTTGCAAGTTATTGAGTAGTATTGAAAATAAAATATTTGAAGTAATCTAGAATTTTATAGTCATTATCTTAAAACTCCTATCATGCCCATTTTGTAGTAAACAAAATGCAGTAATTAACAACACCTGAGATCCATGTCTAATTATTGGAAGTCACTTATAATTCCCTAAAGTGTGCTGTAATGCCTATGAGAATAGTCATTAAGATGCAACAAACTGTGATGCATCTTGTCTGAAAATTATATAGCCTTTTTCATATTGAATAGGAAGTTAGAAAGACCATTGTATTCCATGCTAATATCAATGTTTTATTTGCTAAATGAACCTTATGTTAACACCTTTTATTTATATATGCCTTCCAGATATTCTTTTTCCTCTGCTGCCTATAAACCTGCATGTCTGCCTGATGTAAATGCATAATTATCCCAGGAAAAATGTGTCTACTCTGAATGAATGTGATAAACCAAATCAACCTGTTGCACCATTTCTGTACTTATTTAAATTTGTCAAGTGGCACATACTCCATTTATTCAGAGACATACTTTGTCAATTTGATTGCCTATCTTGTTGGTATAGCTGCTTGTTTTCATAATCCAGTTGCATATTAGAGTATTTGAATCTACAGTTACATGAGCAATCTTGTTTACTTGCTTATGACTCTCTGCTTTAATAATTGAAGTTACTAGGTTAAAAATATGGGATTTACAAACACTGTTATCCATTGACCAGCTTGTGTACTGGTACATTAATTAATAGTACCTATATCAAAGTGTTTTAGTGACAAAGGTGGTGTTATCGGAAGCATTTTTATTAAAGTATATGATTTATAAAGACATATTATTTTCACATATAGATATGTATTATATATTCATAAAATATGTGTCAAACTATATCATTTATTAAATGGAATTTTTAAGTACTGCATTTTATTGTCACTTTTCTGGGCAACTAAGGATTTCAAGGGGTCAGGTAAAAGATGCCTTTTACAACATTTCTTAGAACTAGCATATTATAACATGACATGGAATTTTAGTTGTTTTATACTATCTTAGAAAGGTCACCACAGTTGGTGATCAAATATTTTCACCCTTATAAGATGAGTAAGTAGCATAATAGCAATTGCCCTCATAAAGTAAAAAATATTGTGACTATGTTTGAGAAAATTGCATCATATGTGCTTGCCATTTGAATTGAAATTTTTCATAGAACAGGATGTTTTCTTTGTAGTTAAATAAATACAACTGACCTTTTGCTGATAAGTAGCCACTCACCCACCATGACTCAGGGAACTGAGCAGAAGAGAGGGTGGAAAGAATGTAAAAGCCATGGTGGGGGAGAATATCCAGAGACATTGTCCCCCTCAGCAACAACACACAAAGTGTGTGTGGGGGGAACTGGCTACCTTGAGAGCAATTCATAACCCCCTACCCCATGGACTGATCCAGTATGCCCAACAAGGAGGATCCCTAGTGGATTGGGGACAGGGTGGGGAGAATAGGGGGTGCCATCATAAGATTTGATCATACAATGTATTGAATTATATATAATAAAGATATTTGGAAAACAATGAAAACTTTTCTTTCTTTGACAATACATTTAAATTTATTCCTAATTTTTAAATTTGTATTATGCTTACTTCATCAAAAATAGTGTTTGATAACAGTACACTTAAAAATCAAGCTGGAATGAAGTTAGAGCCCTCTTTCTTCCAGGATGGTAGTCATAGTGCTGAAAATTGCTATGTATCCTGTTAGGGGAGAAAAGTCATCAACAAGCTAACCCATCTGCGGATACTCCCTAAGTGCTACATGACCAAATATGCAGGCAAGAAGTGCCCATGGAGTAACACTGAAATAAATGTGATGGGAATAACCAATTGCTCTCTGATTAAATTTGGGAGCCATACTAATGGAAGAAATTCATTCCCAATACTGAACATCTAGTTTAAAACCTTTGTCTGGAATGGTCATGAACCCTCAAGAGCAAACCACTACTGTTTTACTGAAAGGAAATGCTGTGCCCACCACACTGCCCTGTTATATTTATATAATATTTATGTCCATATATTAGTGTTGTTCTTAATTTGGTCAGATACATTTTTCTTTCTTTCTTTTTTTTTTGTTTTTTTGCAGATGACAGTGACTACTTGAATGATTCTAATTTCATCAGTGTGCTGAGGAGAAGTGACTATTATGTGTTCAACACTAAAAGACACATATTTTTATGCCCTTTGTGGCTCATGGAACATTAGGAAAGAGGGAGAAGAATGAGAATAAGAAGCAGAGGAAAAGGAGGACTACAATATTTTTTGGAAGGGTAGTAGGCATTACTTTAGGACCTCATAGTGGCTGCCTTTACTCCATAAGAGCCCCATATTATGGAGCTCTTCAACATTTAGACATGGATTTTGGAAGAGGACAGAAAAAAAATCTAAATAGAAAATGGACTATTTGGACAGAAGGAGTTCACTGGTAGATATGAGGGGTAGGGGGACGAAAGAAGGTATTGGAATGTTGTTATGATCAAATAGCACATTCATGTATGCAATTTTATATTAAATAAATTAAAAAAAAACAATAACTGATCATTTAAGCTTGTGTGTATGTGGTATGCATGAATTCATGTGTTTTCATATGCATGTGTTCACCTGTTTATGTGCACATAACGTTGTGCATGTGTGTGTGCTTGTGTGTGTGTGTGTATGTGTGCATGTGCTTACATGCAGAGGCTAGAATTCAATTTTGTACGTCTTTCTTCAGTCTATTTCTTCTTTATATTCTGAGGAAGGATCTCTCATTTGAACACGGAACTTTTCAGTTTGGCATAAAAAGTGCTTTACCACTTAGCTAATTCATTTGCACATATTAAGAGTTAAAAAAGGAAGAAACACTGACAACATTATCCAATGCATTATTTAAAAATGCATTTTTCCACTGTGTATTGTATTCCTTACTCATATGTCCCATTAATTGGATGGGGTTATGTGTTTTAAACTCACTATTGTTTCCATCATTAGTAGAAAATAATATAGCTCAAATATGTGGCTAATACACCTAAATTACCAAAAATTATATCCTGGCAACACACTATACTGCATAGGTTTGATTGTAACCTTTTTCATCACATGGTTGACTGGGAACTGTAACTCAAATTTCATTCTCAAACTTTTTTTTTTTTTTTTAGGTAGGGTCTCATTGTAGCCCAGGCTGACCTGGAATTCACCTTGTATCTCAGAGTGGCCTCAAATTTACAGCAATACTTCTACCTTTGCCACCTGAGTGCTAGAATTAAAGGAGTGTGCCACCATACCAGGCTTCCAAGCATCTTAGACAGAGTATCATGCTACATATCACCAGCCTTAACAAAGGTAAAAATTCAACGGCAAGTCAATTTGTACTGAAAGTTTGTTGCTTCCTAGAGTCATGAAGCAAATAAACCACGAGGTAAAGCTTGTTCAGGTGAGGACCATCTGAAGGGTTTTTCTGTTTCCTTTCTGTTTTTAAAGTTCAGCAGATAACTTTACATCTTTAGTGGATTCTATAGTGGATGAACATCCGGCAATGGTTCAAATGCACTGACATTTTCACCAAGTTGGTATTGGGAGGACGGAATGAACTATAAGGAGATTGCATGTTGAAGAGAATTATAGGATGCTCATCACCCAAGCATTATCTGTTTCCCAGCTCACAATTGGAGTACACATTCTGCTATATGCATCTACCATAGTATGTGCCACCAGACACAGATAAACACACGGAGGAGCCTGGTACCCCATGGGGCTCTAACTTCTAAACCATGGACTAAATAAAACTTTTGTAAATTAATCATCTCTAGTTTTATTACCACAATGCACATCTGACTAATATTCTGGGAATGGAAGTCTTCAATGAATGTTACCAAGTTCATTAATATATTTCCATGCAAAATATTATCAAAGCTGAAAACAATAATTTATTGAGATATCATTTTGAACATTAACTTTGTGCTAAAGAAATATGAAGCAAAAATTTTAGTTTTAAATATTGTGTAGGTCTTTATTTAAACAAAATATTTTTCGGTTAAAGTAATAAATGGGTAAGTTAAAAAAGTTCCAAGAAATTTATTTGAGAATGCTATAGATGGCTTTGTAGACAATAACTGATATGTTTATTTTTTTAATTATTTTCTAAATAAGTTAAATATTAGAATCCCATAGATAATGAGGAAATGAATAAAAACACAGCAAATTCTTCTCTGGTAGGTAGGAATCCTAGAACTCATTCGATCCTAAAACCATTGAAATGTTTAACTGAAATATAGCAACTCTTATTAGTTAAAGCAGCAAAGTCTTATCACAGAGCTAAGTGCTGTCCCCAAAGTTAGAGGCAAGGAGAAAGAGAGAGAAAGAGAGAGAAACATGTGGAAAATGCCTCACCTATTAAAGTGGGGCCCTTCCAAATATTCCAAAGGAGGCTGGTGGGAGGAAATCAAATGAAAACCTCATGAGGTCAGTGAGGACATGCCTGACATCTGAGAAATCTAGGCAGTTCAAATACAGGAGACACTACAAGGTTTACACATTGAAGATCTGAGAAAAATGCTTCAGAGAGATGAAATTAGAAGGAAACAAATAAATGTAATTGTGTACTAAATTAAAATTCAAAAATTCACCCTCAGAAGTCATCAATAGACTGTCATATCATGCAGAAAATACTTGCAAAAGATACTTCATAAATGGCAGTAACTTAAATAACAAAAATTCTTAAAACTCAAGTTTTAGAGAACAAATGACTTATTTAAAAATGGGCCTCTCTCTCTCTCTCTCTCTCTCTCTCTCTCTTTCTCTCTGCTTGAAAATGAATAAATAAAATATTTTAAAAATGGGCCAAACATCTGGAAAGGCACATCTGCCAACAAAAGCATATAAATGAAAAATTAGCATAGGAAATGTTACAGAAGATAAAATTTTCACTTTTGAAGACAATGCTAACTGTGTGCTTATCATATATGGTCTTGCATATGTCAAGGGAATTGTTTGGAACCTAGTTTTTGAATGATTTCATTATTTCTTGAGAATTCATCAACTGCTTTTGTCATCTATTGAGACAATTGCTAGTTATCTTTATCCTGTTAATATGCCATATCAAATTTACTTATTTGTGTACATTTAAATATTCTGTATTACAGAGCATAATTCTATTTGATTGCATTGTATGCTCTGGTTAATGTGCTGTTGGATTTATTTTGACAATTATTAATTTTCTTTTCTTTTTTTACTTATCTTCTTTGGAGATATTTGCTCTGAAATTTAATTTATTACTGCACATTCTGAGTTTGTAATCAGAATAATGCTGGCTTCATGAGTTGCTGTTGGAAAAGTCATCTCTATTTTTTTTGGAGAAATTTGAGAATGATTGGCTTTAATTCTCTCTTACGTATATGATAAAATTCACTTAGTGAATTAGCTTGCCTTTTTTGGGATTCATTCAATCTCCTGAGGCACTATGGTAGTGATTTGAATTAGGTGTCCCCCATAAACAAATGTGTTCTGAATGCTGGCTCTCCAACTGGTGTCATTTGGAGAGTTAGATCCTTGCTGGAGGAGGTGTGTTGCTGGGGGCTTATGGACATTATAGTCAATTTCCTCCTTCATTGTTCAGCTCACTCTCAAGCTCAGTGCTACTTCTGCTGTGGTAGAGATATCATTCAGTCTCCTCTCGTACCATTCTTTCCATGATAGAGCTTCCCCTCCACACTGTAAGCCAAAGTCAACAACTTCTCTACCATCAGCTGCTTTTGGTAGGGTTCTTTTTGCCAATATTGAGAAGGAAACCTAATTATCAATGTGTTCAGTAATCTATCAGTTTACACTTTATTCTTGGTAGGTTACCTATAACAAACTCATCATGTGTTCTATATTACACATTATTGATGTGCCAATGTTCATATAAATCAGTTATGAAATTTTTAATTCACATGGTTTATATCCAACATAGTACTAGGCTCTGCACAGAGCAATTAGGTAAAGAAGTTAAAAGAAAAAATAGAAGAGGTGAACAACTTTTTATCAATGAGTAAATAAAAATGATATATAAATTTATATAGTCCTAAATTATTAAAATACTTTTTTAACTTTTAAATTTTAATCAGCAATCATATATTTTCATATAAGAAGTTCCTGGAGCTGGAGAAATGGCTCAGCAGTTAAGGTGCTTGCCTACAAAACAGACAGACCCGAGTTCAATTCCCCAGTATACATGTAAAAGCCAGAGGCACAGGGTGGCACATGTGTCTGGAGACCATTTACAATGGCTGGAGGCTGTGGCACACTCATTCTTTCTCTCTCTCTCTTTCTCTCTCTCAAATAAATAAATAAATAAATAAATAAATAAATAAATAAATATTATAAAAAAGAATATCCTTATCCTTTGCTTTTATTCACCTGTCTACCTTCTTGTGTATTCTAGACCCCTTTCTCTGCACTGTCACGTAATCTTTGATAGAGCTGTCCAAATCATACATTAGATAAATAATGGTCTCTTCAACATATAGAGCTGTGGAAAGTGGGCATCCAGTATACATAACAAAACTATGAATTGTTGGCAATATTCCACTTGTTGCATTCAAGTTACTTACTACTTATATTTTGAGTTACCCATCCATGAATCCTGATGTACTTATATAAAGTTATACTACATAATAAATAGGAAGATGAATTTAAAATTAAAAAAAATTAATTATACAAAAAATTCATGATAACGTTATATGTGTCCTTAAGTTCTTAGTGAAGCATTTAAGTTATTAGCATTTCCTGTTTTGTTTAGATGTATTGGTCAAGATTGTTCCTAATCTCTGTGAACAATTTTCTTTTTGCATTAAATTCCATTCAAAGACATTATCTTTTCATTCTTCAAGGAATAGTTGTGTGTGTGTGTGTGTGTGTGTGTGTGTGTTTCCCTGTCTGAAGAGACAGTTTTCTTTTTCTTTCTCAATTATTTCTTTTCTTTTCTTTTCTTCTTTTCTCCTTCCTTCCTTCCTTCCTTCCTTCCTTCCTTCCTTCCTTCCTTCCTTCCTTCTTTCTTTCTTTCTTTCTCTCTCTCTCTCTTTCTTTCTTTCACCTTGTTCACCTTGGCTGGGCTGGGAACTTGCACCCTTCCAAGCCCAGGCCACAGAATGCTGTCATCACAGTATTGTACCATGAGACTGGGTTGCTGGCTGAAATTCTTAAATCTTTCTGTGAGATCACAGCCCATGCTTCAACCTAGTTTCTTCTTGGTAAATTATAGTCAAACTTGGAGTTTGACATTCTGATTGCAGTTCTGCATACCTGCTGCAATCATAATTTGTCTTGCTCCTTGAAGCTTAAAATAGCCTCTCCTGTGAGTCTTGAACCCTGTAGGAAAGAATTTGTGGATCGGTTATAGGTTGGGACCTGGGATAGAATTTTTACATTTATTTCCAGAGGATGGGGTACATTTTCTTATAACTTGTTCCTCCTAAAATTCAAAGAAAAAGTTACTTTCCTCTTAGAGGGATTTTCAAAACTGCCTTCTTTTCTTTACTAGTAATAAGGAAAATCCAGAGAGCTCTCTTGGGTGAAAATATAGCCTTTGGAGTCAGAATATAAAGAGTTTAAAATTTAGTCTTAGACAAGTTATTTAACATTGAAAACTCAATTTCCTCATCTATAATGGATAATATAATTCCAAGTTTACAGGCTTTATGTGAAAATTTAATGAGAAAATATATGTAATATGCTCAAAGTAATGCTTTGAAACACCATATACAATAAATGTTTCTTTTACATTTGCTCTAATCTAAGGAATCATCATTATTTATGTGACTGAAAGGACAAATAGCATCAATTTTGCTTTCAGTGCCTTGAGTTGAGAAATTTAATTTCCCAAATTGCCAACTACTGTACTTTATATTAGATATGCTTGACATAAAATTGAAAAAGTATTTTCAAAAGTCTAGAAATATAATTTAATTCAAAATGCATTTTAGAATGGAATGAACAAAATTATAATAATAATTAGAAAGAATTATGTTGTACCTAAAACAACTTATGTGATTTCAAAACTTTACTGTGGCATTTATGTAATCTTTTGGTAATAAAGAACTGTGATTTTTTTTTCATATTATCTGTGATAAAACATCAGAGTAATTAAATTTTTTATATAAAAATACCATTTGGGCTCAGTGTGAACCAGATTCGTCACTGATATTACAATGTTCCTCACTATATTTTTTGTTCTTAAGTATATAGACACATCTTTTACAACACAAATAAAAATAAACCAAGATCTCCACCCGTCACATACTTTCTTTCTTTTTTTTTTTAAGCAAGGTCTAAGAAACATGTTCAAGGTATTTTGCTTATATCTTTCTTTTTAAATCTTCCTTTATTCATTTATAAGCAGAGAGATACAGAGAGAGCGAGAAAGAGAGCGAGAGAGAGGGAGAGAGAACCAGGGCCACCACCTTGAGGCTCTGGCTTATGTGGGTACTGGGGAATTGAACCAGGGGCCTTAGGCACTGGAGGCAACTGCCTTAACCGCAGAGCCAGCCCCCATCACATACTTTCATACAAACAAACTCTGAAAAAAACCTCTTGTATTTCCTATGAATATAAATTTGTCTTATTCAATTTAGTTTAGAATGAATGATAATTTAAGAATTCAGGAATACAAAACACAATATTTTCCATGTGTCTGTTTTCTTATTTAATAAACAGAGCATCATCTGGATATTCCAAACAAGAAATGCTTCATCATGCACAATAGCCAAGTTTTGACAGTTGTTTTTATTGTTTCCTGTAATTTTCTGAAAGGAAAAAAAACTATTCTGAGAAAAATAAACTGTTTTGTCTGTACATGTGTATTGGTCCCATATACAGTTCAAGAAATAGTGCATTTTTTTCTGAAAATAAAAAAAGAAAAAACTTTTCAATTTTCTTCAGTAAAAAATACACATAGGATATTAAAAATTATCTGTATATAGATACTGAATGATTATCCAATGGATATTGAATATCCTAAGTCAACAAAAGAACATGAAAGATTTTAAAGATGAGAATGAGGAATTTAGGAAGAGGGCTCAGCAGGCACTTGCTTGCAAAGCCTGACAACCTGAGTTCAATTCTCCAGTACCCACATAAAGCCAGACACAACCTGGCACTTGGATCTGAAATTTCTTTACAGTGGCAAGAGAGCTTGATATGCCCATACTCTCCCCAATAAATAAATAAAAATTCTGGGTCCCTGGGTTAGTTAGGGAGTTGCAGCATGCATCAACTCCCTGTTCACCCATGGGGGCTGGGTGAGCAGAGGCTTGGAATAGCTGTGAGCAGAGCGAGATGAGACTCAAGGGAGAATGCTACAGTGGGCAGTTCTCATTTTATTGGATAGATAGCAGTTGATTATATAGAGGGAAGTCAGAGGTAGAAGCATAGGAAGCAAGATCTGTGAGCATCTCATGAGTTTGATTGGTAGGGGCCAGTATCCTTTGGATACCTATTTTGCATAGATAAATTGAGGGGGCTATGTGACTATACATGGACATGTTTAGAATTGTGATGTCCGCAGAGGAAATGTAACCTTATTTGTTATTTGTTATTTGTTATATAGTTTTGTTATTGCTCTGGACTAAGTTAGGCTTTGAACTGCCTGCTTATCTCAGGGCATAGCTGTGACCTGCCTTGAGGCTGGAGTGTTCAGGATTGCTAAGATTTATAGGGGCCCTCAGACTTTGCCTCAACTTCCTTATCAGAAGGAGACAGTCCCAGAAGCCTGCCAGACTCAGCAAAACCCTACATCCTCCATGCCCCTTTTAGCAGGGTCCCACAAAAATATTTTTAAACATAAAGAAAGGGGAGAAATGGCTTAGTGGTTAAGACGTTTACCTGCAAAGCAGAAGAATCTGAGAGTTCGAGTCCCCAGTAGCCACAGAAAGCCAAATGCACAAGGTGGCACACGTGTCTGGAGTTCCTTTGCAGTGTCTGCAGGCCCTGGTGTGCCCTATCTCTCTTTGTCTGCATCTTCCTCTCTCTCACTGCCTGTCAAAAATAAAGTATTAAAAAATAATAGAGATAAAAAAAGCTTAAAAAGACTACAAAGACAATCACTGGAAAACACAATTTATAATCCATCACTGACAATTTATTTAATAATATACATAGCAAATTTATTTTAATAGTCTTCAAAACTTGGTCTTTCTACTTTCTCTGCAATAATATCCATGTGACACCCTAGGTTCTTAAACTGCATTTACATTCCTGTCTCTCTAGACTGTTGCACACCTCTGTACATTTTCATCAGCTTTTATCGCTCCTTAGAAACTCTTTCACTTCTTTATGAGATCTGCTATGTATTTTCGGTCTTCTAAGGGGTTCCTCTACATCTAGCTTTTGGGTTCTAATATTCTAACCATTATCATTTACTCCCATTATTCATCAGACAAATCCAGTTGCTGGAATTATTTTCCAGTGGCTGGAACTATGGGAGGATGTAGAAAATTGGCATGGTTGTGTGTTTGTTTTCTTGGCTGCATGGGTGCTGAGAACATCCAGCAAGCAAATGCACCAGTTATTTCAAGGTGCCATAATACCATGAGGTGCTAAAACTGGAACATTTTATGGACATGAATAAGTGGATTAATGCCAATAAAATGAGGATAGTCAAAGTTGAGTTTTAGTACCTCTGGTACTCTTATGGAAAACTGAGTCACATAGAGATAGCAAAAGAGATAAGATTGAAGAATCAAAAAATTATTCATGTCAGCATGGACTCATGATAAAAACTTCCAAAGCCTGAGTACTGAGCTCTAATAGCTCAGAGGTTTTAGAGACAGTATGCATGACAGAGAGTCTGACATCACCTTGAATTCTTTATACTATTGGTGGCTTACAAGTCTCTAGGGTTACATGATTTGGGGATACAAACAGAAAATTGCTTAGCAATCATCCACTGATAAGGATCTGTAATGTTAGGAAAACACTGCTCAGCACAGGAAAATGGACAGGAGCTTTAGTTTGTTTGAAATCTCCACCAGATTGCAGGGCAGGCTAGACTAGCAGAGAATAGTTCCCTAAAACCGTGGAAGCCCAATTTAATGAGGGGCAAATATTAAAACACAGAAGTGAAAGTATTCAAGTTTTAAGTTTGGAGCTACCATAGGTTCAAAATGCTAGGACTATTTACAGCAATATTTGAATAGTTCTCTGTGACTCATAAATAGGAATTGTAGAGTTAAATTCATCTGTACATGATATACATGGATTTTATAAATATTTTAGCATACTTTATGATGAAGTACTAAAATTCAGACCATTTTTTCTGATACAGGATTTTTGAAAGAGTAAATAAGTAAAAATAAAAAAAAAGATTCGACAGAGATATAAAATATATCCACAGAAAATAAAACATCAAACATCATCTAAGTTATCTGTATAAATTCATACCCAGTTCAGTGAATAGTGAGTTCTTAGTACATTTGAATGCGAAAACATAAGTTTTTAAGGTTTCAAAGATAAACAACTTCTATCTAATTACTGAATACAGACTAAAAGAAGCATTTTTAATCATCTCCAGCCAGCCCAGGGAATCAAAGCTTATTTAGCTATAATCCCATTTCTGACACTGAACCCCTTTTTGCCTTTGGTAAATTGCTTAATCCTCAGTCTTTATTTGATGTTTGTAGAATTAAGATAATAAGGCACTATTAGAAATACTATCATTGGAAACTGTATAAACTGATAATTCACATATATGGGATCGATTGGGGTGAAACATATTATTCTGTAATTATTACATAAACAAAAGTTAAATTTCATAAAGTATGATGAGTAGAGAGTCATTTAAATCATCAAAAATTTTTCTATTCATTTCAATGCAAAGTATGCCTGCAGTCCTTAACAATCTAATTCCTGGAGGTTGCTAACTCAACTTGACTTAATATGTTTTGAAACTACTTGTCTCTTGTAGATATAAATAACTTTAACAAAGGTAAGCCAAAGAAAATAAAACCTGTTTTCTGCTCAATAAAATTGAAATGTCTTATTTCCTTTCAGAAGTGTCTACTTGTGATAACCAGGTAATAATAGAGTTCACATGGATTTCCTAATCACGATTTTACAACATTCACAATAAATTTTCTAAAAGATATTGTTAATCACTTCTTTGGAACAAGAGAAAAAGTTTTAAATTTGGAGTTGTTTAGCCAGGCCACATATGCTCAAGGTGCAGTACAGGGTTAGCATATATGAGAGATGATTTTAAAAATCCATATTTAATTTTAAATATTATTGATAACAAAAGTTAATTGCAACTCAGGACTGCTGCAATTGTCAAAATGTTCTGTCCAGTCTCATTTGTGCCTCAGACCTTTGACTGCTTGCATCTGCCATGTCTATTTTGAATAAAGTTATTTTAATAATTTGGAATGGAGATGTAAAGGAGAATTATCTGTGTTCTGAATAAGAACAGCTAATATTGTTTGCCTAGTCACAATTGACTAGCCATTGACTTGAACACTTGAGAAACATGATTTAATTTTTCCAAGAGTCTTATAATTTCCAAGGGCAGTTCTACAATTTCTTAATCTAGTAGCTGAGAAATCTAACAATCAAACTAATTTCAATGTTTAATATAGAACTCTTATTGATTGGACACATTGGCCATAAACACAGGGTTTTCTGATTCGAGAACTGTGTTATATAACTAGATTCTTGGCATAAGACTTAAACACATTGCCATTTTTGCATTAATGTTAATTGCTTTTAAAATGTGGCCATTGAGTGAGTTCTCTTTCATGAAGACTTTGTTCAATTATCCTGCATAGAGATGCACTAAGTGCATAGGAAAACGAAAACACAAGGAGTGCAAGCAAATAATTTTGTTCCCATTGCCCAATATCCTAACCTGATATTTCATAAATGGAATATGTCATAAGATACAGAATAATCATGAGTAGCAAGATTACTGATATTAGTACATCATGTCCCTCTAGCTAACAAGAATAGACAAAATTTTACTTTGAACAACATGTTGCCTGGAGATTTGTTTCAGTAAAAGCTTTGATAATAAAGAAACACAATGTAGTGCATTTATAAACAGAAAGAATCAAATTTCAAAGTCATGTTGTCTAGTAATGATTTAGAATGTAAACAAGGAGGTAATGGCTAATGTTATAATCTAATTAACAAGAATTCAAGGATATGCACACAGAGTAGGGTTTCTTCTTGCTTTATTCAACAAGTTAAATCTCAAGAAATAGAGGAAAGGGGAACAATATTGACAACCACATTTATCAATTAGATAGTTAGGGCATTTTAAATTGCCAAAATTAGTGTCCATAGAAGAAGAGGTAGTTCTCCCACAGAAAATAACTCCAGCAGAATAAGGACCAGAGCTGTGGGAGGCTCAAAATTTAGAGGATGCAAGGAACCAGATCAATGAAATCAGAGTTTTTTCTGCTATGTACCATTAATCCAGGCTTTGGTGGAGTGTCTGAAGGTCACGGTTCAACCAAACCATCTTCCAACATTTTCATCCCCCCCCTTGTAGATGTCTGTGGACTTCATGTACTTGAGGCTTGGGAATTATACCACTTAGCAGGTACAATCACGTGGCTTTATTATTTTTTTCCATCTTTTATTTGGGAGAGGCTGGGACCAGACTTTGAGAATTCTGTGAATAATTACTGGCTCACACCATTGAGATATGCATTTCATATTAAGGTATTTCCATGTCTAGTTACCAAGATAACATTTCCTAATTTTTTTGTTTTTGCAATGAAAAAATACATGTTTTTGTTTGTTTTTTAAAAGTTTTTATTGGCGTAAAATTTTGTGTATATATATATGTATATATATGTGATATATATATATCAACACAACATAGGTTATTAGATATAACCATTAAATCCATGATGACATTCCCTTTTATGCATTAGTTATTCTCCCTCCCATGACTCTTACATTCTTTCTGCCCCCTCTTCCACAAATTTCCCTGAGTCATAGTGGGTGAATTCAAATTTTGTGTAGTTATTAGGTTTGTAACAGTCTCTAAATTTGTGTTTTGGACAATTTTGGGCACCCTTTGTGCCTCTCTCCATTGTCTTTCAGTAGGTTATCTGCCTTGCTTGTGTTAGGGCTCTACATGGATTGTCTCCTGCTTGGTTGTCCCCCATATCATCAGGTCCCCTTGGTGGAGTTCCTTTATCCCTGGTTCTCATTGCCTTCTGAAAGATACAGAGTCTCCAGCAGAAAGTGAGATTATTATTGGTCAATTGAGACAAATATTGCTAGGTTGGTGAGCGATTGGAGGATGTAGCTTTTCTGAGGACCTATGGTAAGTGAGGACTTTCATACAGAGATGAGGTTCTTGGTCCCATTCAAGGTTGCCTTGGGTCCCCTTACCAGTTAGGGCTTTCCTGCCTCTGAATGAAACTCATAGCCAATTAGCCAGCTGTTGATTACCCACCTAAGTTGGGAGCCACTATTGCACAGATGGGCACTTCTTGACTTGCTTGTCTGTGCCAGAGAGCAGTGTGTTCTGCACTATCAGGCTATTGGTTGAAGTAACTTGAAGATGCCTCCTCCTTTGTCAGGATATCTTTTGTCTGTTTCCCCTGGCAGCTCATGCTATACCTTCAGGCATTACCCAGGCTGCCCTTCTGGGAACTGATTTCGTTTTTGGATTCAGCAGGGTCTCTCCTGTGTGGTGTGATATCAGTCCATGGAATCTTCAGCAATAAGGTCTTATCTTTTGCCTGAGGTGGGTATTCAAGGGCTGTGAAAAAAGTTTGTCTTATTTTAGGGCCCATGTGGGTCATTCTGATCATCAGCTCATTGTGGGAGGTAACTACTTACTGGGTCAGCGAGCCAGAGGTTAGCATCCTTTGTACCATAAGTAGGCTTCCACCCTCCCCCTTTGAGATCCTATCTGCTTCTGGAACTTGGTGTACAGAGGATAGGATTCTATGGAGTCAGATTATTGTTACTTTAGGTATGTGAACATCTCACCCTCTTGTTTTTAATGAACCATTTTACTTGTGAGAATTTAGTTGCTTCTCCTATCAGTTTTCTCATTCTCCAATTGGTGACTTCATTTTAGCTTTGTAACCCCATCCAAAGTTCTGACAGTCCCCAACCCAGTCAATACCACAATTTAAAATTTTTCATTTAACCTTGGTATGAAGAAAAAAAAAAACACTTCAAGATGCCAAAAACGTTTTCCATCAGGCAGAAACCATCCCACATTATCAGTGACTGTGCACTTTGTTCTCCAAATTCATTTTACTTGGCATCACAGGTTAATCATTAGGAACAATCCATCAGTATCTATTCTTAATGAATCAGCATTCAGCATGTGAGTACAGACAGTCAAATCAGCTTATTTCCCTGGAATTGGATTAGCTCCTCTCCTGGTTAAAGTAGTCTTCCTTTCACAGCGTGTATCTATATTTGCTACAATAATGTTTGTCTCAAAAGAGTCTGGAACATTCCATCAGGAGGCTGGATCATATCACTAGTTATAAGGGAGAGGAAGTCAGAGGACAAGCAGCATGAGGAGAGTTAAGAACAACCTTCTCCTCAGGGAAAGAGCAGGCACGGTATTCTCTTGATTGTCTATCGTCAAAAATCTGTCACCATGACAAGAAACCATAGCGGACTCCCTGTCACCAGAGTAGACAGCAGCCAAGGAACAGGTGCAACCACAGAGGAACAGGTGAGTTAGGCATGAGTGCTCCCCTCTCAGGAAGCCTGACAACTGGAGATAGACTGAGGACACACGACACATATCAGAGCAGACAGGCAGAAGCTGAAGAGAGCTGAACCCTAAAGTAGACTTAAACACACCATCCATGGCTCAGAGAACATTGTGTGATGGTGAGAGAGGCACAGGGTAGGAAGGAGTATCCTGAGGCATGGCCTCCATGACAATGACTGTTTGCTGCACACAGGACTCCTATCTCCTTTCCTTTTTGTGCACTAGTAAGCCCCCAAGGGGGCCCTCAGTGCAAAGGGCAGGGAGGAGAGGAATGTCCATGCAACAAAGTTTCAAATAATAATAGCAGCTGGGCATGGTGTCAATGCTTCTAATCCCAGCACTTTGGAGGCAGAGGTCGGAAGATTGCCTTGAGTTTGAGGCTACCCTGAGACTACATAGTGAATTCCAGGTCATCCTGGGCATGAGTGAGACCCTACCTGGACAAAACAAATAATAATAATAATAATAATAATAATAATAATAATAGTGATAATAATAATATCAATAAATATAAAATAAATACCACCTGAGTATATAGTGGGCCAGTACACACTAGTCATCCCAGTGCAATGGTGAATGAGGTGGTGGAATACACACCCAAAGCCAATTTGGGAAATAGTGAGACATGCTCTCAAAGGTGGAAATTTAAAACAAAAGTAAAACAAAGCAAACTGATATCAAACCTTGTACATGGTAAGTGATTTTTTTGAATTTGAAAGATAACTATTATATTAATTAAAATATATACTTGTTACCTTGTTGCATGAACATGTTCAAATTAGAAATCGTAATTAATTTTATGGTCTTAACATTTCTAGCATTATGTTGATTTTCAAAGGATGTATAGTAACTGTTCCCAGGCTGACGGGTTATAAATATCAGAGCCATGAATGACAGGACAGGACCTCCATGTCCCACCTGTCTTTCCAAAAGAAGAAGGATCTAATGTACTTTAACCAA
Source organism: Zapus hudsonius (assembly GCA_004024765.1). NCBI lineage: Eukaryota > Metazoa > Chordata > Mammalia > Rodentia > Dipodidae > Zapus > Zapus hudsonius. The sequence continues at coordinate 30,365 of PVHP010004172.1, read as the reverse complement.
ACATTCTAATGACAGAAAATATCCGTCTGTGTAATACTTCTAAAAGAAAGTAGGAGGTTTAAGCTTCAGAAACAAATTTTCTTAGGATGGTTTTACTTAATTCCAGTATTTTAGGCATTGACTATGTTGTGGGTTTTTTTGAAGTTTCTAAATCTGTGTGTTTTATTTAATACTTCACATTCTAGTTTTTTTTCTGCTTCTTGTTGATTCTACCTATATAGTAATTGAACTAGGTTATACTGACAAAAATAAATTTTCATTTGTTTATTCATATAGGATTTACATGCATAAAATTATATTCTGTGTTTACTACATCATTCTGAAGAGCAACCTAAGTTTACATTTCTTCATTAGATGTTTTGTGATTATAACAGTAAATGTAAAGCAAAGAAAAAGAAAATATTGCTTCAGTTCCATGTACATCTAGTTAACTGAAACAAAAATATATACTATTTAATGAATTTTTAAACCTCAAACATTTTCATGTTCAGGAACAAAAACCAAATGTGGCTACTTGAGTATCTACTAGAGTATCTCTTTATTAAACGGAAATGTGTGAATATCTAGAAATACTATGTTTTATGCTCATGAAAGTCCAGGCTGGCTTCAAACTTCTGCAATCCTTTTACCTCAGCATGGACAATGCTGTTATTAAAGTTACATACCATCATATTCAGACTTAATAACAATTTTAAATAAAATATTAAGGTAATTATCAACAGCAATATGATTAAATTATTGTATGCTCAAGTCCTGAAATAGAATAAAGCCATAAGAATTTTAAGGAAGTGCAAATTATTAAATTTACATAGATGCATATTAGAACATAAAATTGAGTCAAAGAATAAGGTGTATAAGATTATGCATGTTAGATATATTGTCTTTTTATTAGTGCCTTAAAATTATCATAAACTCAGTGAATTCAAAGAGCACATATTAATTTAAATTCTATAAACAAAAGCCTGCAGAGTTCTCTCTGGCTTAATATCAAAGGTTGTGTCAGGATTTAGTTCTTTCTTGATGTTCAGGGAAGAGTATTTTCTTCCGTTTTGTGGCTCATGGAGACTGATGAATTGCAAGGCTCATGGTGTCCATTGTGCTCCACAGGCAGCAATGTCCTGCATCAATGTCTCACATCTTGTTTCGGTGGCTGTATGAGCATACATAGCTGGGTAAGGTGGCCTGCTTCTGAGGTGCGATTTATTGAATTGAGCATTATGTTCTGAGTAAATCTACATATTCCTTATATGGATTTCATCATGTCTTTAAAGTCCTTTGATTCCAATGTGAAGAACTGCAAAGACCCAGAACATGCACATGTTTATTGGTTCATAATACTCATTACTATAGATATTTACTATTTGTATAAAATCCCCAGACGTATAGAATTTATAAAGCCTATTTTATGGAAGAACTTCTATGTTGCCAACTATAAGAAAAAAACTCAAAAATGTGCATCACTTTGACTAGATCCTAGGGTCCAGTCCTAAGGTTTGTCTGGGCTGGATCTGCAATTCCAGCCATAGATATGCAAAGGGCAGTCTGAGCTCAAGCCTGAGTTCCTGCTATTTGTGAGTTTAAGTGTGCTTGCTTGAGGTGCTGGTGATGGGTTTCTTTCTCTGCTTGGACCACTGAAAGGGGGCCAGCCTCTTTCACCGTTCTGGATTTTCCCCTGGATCTGTTACTTCAATAAATATTTTCCTCCCAAACGTTGCCTGGTTTGGAGATTCATCCCAGCTGTGCATGGCTGACCATGAGAAAGGAACTTAGGAGAAGGCCCACAGCTAATGTGCTTACTGTACTCACAAGCTTGAGAACCTCTTTGCATGCACACTCTCCAATTTAAAATGCTGGGCATGTTGGCCAATACCTGGAATTCCAGGGCTGGAGACATGAAGACATAAATGCCCAGGATTGACTGACTGATCAGATAATCCTAATGAATAAATGAACTCCAGGTTCTGTGAAAGATGTCTCAAAAAAGATAGAGAACAATACAGGAAGATACCTATGGTAGTTTCAATGTATGTCCCCCAGTAGACTTAGGAGCATCTTTTTTTTTTTCTTTTTTATTGTCCATAATGAGTTTCATTGTTTAGTGGGCCAACAATGAATTATGAGGGAACTGAGCGGAAGAGGGGGCAAAAAGATTGTGACAGCCTTAGTGGGGGAGAATATCAGAGACTTGGCAACCCTCAGTAACAACACACCTGGGTCATGAGAACCCGGCTGAAGACTGGGCTATCCAAGGAGCATCTTATTAAAGCTTTTAAATTGGATTTCCAGCTGCCTGGCTGGAAGAGGCATCACTGGGAGTTGATTCTGGAGTGCAGCCCTAAAATGTTACTGTGGTGGATCTAATTCTAGCCCACAGGTGTCCAAAGTGCTTGAGCTCTGCCTGGAGTTCTTGCTCTTTGGCTGATGGTTTTTCGTTCTGGCTTGTGGTGCTGGCTGTTTATTTTTTCTCTCCATGGATCCATGAAAAGGAGCTAGTTTTTTTTTTTGCTATTATGGAACTTCCCCTGGATCTATCTGTAATCCTGAAATAATAATACATCCAGTTCCTCCTAAAAAATACTGTATCTATTTAGAAGTTCATTCTGACAATGTGATGTCTACAACCATCAGCTGTCTTCAATAGCCTGTGTTGATCTTTGGTCTCCACTTGCACACATATGCCCACAGAAGCAGAAGTTCTGAAATCAGCTTAGTTTGGACATACTGGGATATAAATTCAGTCCATGAAAAAGTGCTGCAATTGCCAAATGGCTCCATGGGGTCTCCATGCGGGGACTTCCAACAGCCCTGTCTCACTTTGTGTATGGCTATTTCCAAAAAATCAAAACCATATTTCAAACAAAATGACACTTGATTTTCTACCTTTTTTATGGTTCATAATACCAGGTGGTCTACCAATTCACTCTATGGGGGTGGGGGAGATAACTATGAATAGCAATAAAGCCCTTCTACATTCAGGCCCCTTATGTTCAAATGAGTCCACATTTTTCCTGATGTCCCAATGCAGACCAGCTGGCCCCATTTCAGTGTTTAGTAATGTCTCAAATAATTGCAGCTCAATGAGTTTTTATTTCATTCTGTTCCACATCCATCTGCTCACATCAGTCCATTTCTATACAACACAACCCTGCACACATTCTCAAGACACAATACAACAAGCTTCTAACACAAAAGTGCTTCTAGCCTAGTATTAACAAAGTTCTTTATTACCCTCATAAGCCTAACCTCACTGTCCATATCAATGCATACTCTTTTTACGTTCATGTCTTTCAACTCTGACCAGAATGGTCCATTAAAATCTTGCACTGCAAGTCATCACTTAGAACAAGATATCGAATTTTTCCACATTCCTCCAGCAAATAAGGTTCAAAATGCTAAAAGACAAATAGAAAGGTGTCTGTCAGTAAGAATCCAACTTCTCCATAACAATTTTCTGTTGCAGTTACCTTCTGGTTTCTGGCACAAAGCACACACCCAAAATATGGTTGTGGGAGGAAAGGGTTTATTTTGGCTTATACACTCTATACACTCAGGAGTAAGCTCCATGATGGCAGGAGAAAATGTGGTAAGAGCAGAAGCTGGAGATCTCCTCCTCACCAGCATCAGGTGAACACCAGCAGCAGGATACTGTGCCAAGTACCTTCAAGTGGCAACTGGCTATGACACCCATAAGCTGAGCTCCAGCAACACATCTCTCCTCCCCACAAACAAAAAACAATTCTCAAGTTGTCATCAGCTGGAAACCAAGCATTAAAAATACATGAGTTTATGGAGGGCACATCATGCAAACCCTCACAGCCAACTGATATAGAAGTGTGAAAACCAGAGTTCATATACCAAGATGTCATAGAAAATCAGAAGTGTGTCTATAATCTCAGTGCTCCTGAGTGAAATGGGATGTGGAGACAGGAGAAGTCCCAGGAGCTTGAAGGCCAAGAAGCCTTGCAAACGCAAATAAGCTAGACACTATCTCACACAAGTGGGAGGGCAAGGACTAACTCCTGAAGGTGTTCTCTGACTTCCACTTGGGTACCTCCCTCTCTCTTTCTCTCTCTCTCTTTCTCTCTCTATTTCCCTCACTCTCTCTCACACACATACACACATTCACATTTTTATAGAAAAGAAATTTACTAATTTAAGCTTTTCTTGCCCAGAAATATGATACAATTTATAGTATCAACTTGTAAACAAAATGTGAAGAAACAATTTGCTTAAACATACTGTAGAATCATGATTTAAGAGTTCAAACCACTGAGAATTCAGCCTGAAGGAATTGTTTACATAGAAGCATTTGTGATTTGGAAAGCATAATTAACATGAAGAAAAACAATAAATATAAGCAAATTCTCAATGCATAGCAGATACCAATAACAACAGCAAAGTGAAGACAGAAACAAAGTCTGTGAAGAAAAAAAAAAACGGAGGTAAAATTTCTCAGAAAGCTGTCTGATGATCAATTTCTCATCTTAAACAATAGACCTCCCAAATTATGAAATATAATCTTCAATGTGCTGCTTTAAAATAATTTGCAGTTATGAGTTATATACACACTGAGAATTTTCTTCAACAACAATGTTACAAAAAGATGAATTTAGATAATAATCACTTAGAAGATAAAATTTACTGTTTCTAGGTTTTCCCTCATTTGTAGATATTAGATGTAGTACACATAACAAAGGCTACGTATATATCAGATGTTGTGCATATAATAAAAGCTATGGTTTGCAAAATACCATATTAAATTATAACTCTCAATCTCTATCAGAATCAATATATATGTAGTATTAATACAAATATTGATCCATGAGCTGTCATGGTTCAGCATGTCATCATAAAAGTTAGTGGCTAAAAGTTATGATTTCAGAGGATTGTGTTGGTCAGCTGACTTCTAACTCTGGGCCTTGTTTGCCTTGTATCAGTGCAGAACTGCATTTTGGCAGGAGGCTCTGCTGAACTTGGAGACAAACTGATCAGACTATGGAAGGAGGGATTGGGCAGTCAATCATGTGATCCTCCAGAATTCACCAATCAGTCAGTCAAATCTGTGTCTATGTAAGTCAGTGTATACCCGAAAGTGAGAAGAAACATCTGGGCCTCTTGAAGTCTAAGCTTCCATCAGATCCAGTGACATTTTCTCCACATTCTCTTGGGCAAAGCAGGTTGGCAAAGCAGGTTATTCGATCAGCATAAAATTGAAGAGATAGATATTATGTCTGCCATATGATGGTGCAAAACATTTTTATTTTGCTAAGGTTTCAGCATTAAGCCTAATGGAAAATTCAGAAAATATTTTCAAGCAAAATACAAAAGTAAAATAATTATCACTTTATGGTAGAACATGGATGGTCTATATAGTACTTTCTGGTCTAAATGTCTTTAATATACTATTCATGGATAGACACATCATTTTTTAAAAATATATTTTACTAGAGAGAGAGAGAGAGAGAGAGAGAGAGAGAGAGAGAGAGAGAGAGAGAGAATGGGCACAGCACGAACTCCAGACACATACGCCCTCTTGTGCATCTGGCTGTATATGGGCACTGAGGAATCAAACTCGGGTCCTTCTGCATTGCAGACAAATGCCTTAATCGCTAAGCCATCTCTTCAGCCCTAGACACATCATTTGATATTTTAAGCTACCATCTAAACCAAGATAATTCTTTTCATAAAATCATATTGTCTCTTTATTTTTAGTAATGCCATCAAGTTTTCACCTAATTTCCCAATCAATTCTGTGTTATGACAACACCTTTTTGAAATTGAGCATTAACAACTAATGATTTAATTATTCATATATTTCAGAACTGCATTGAATAGGATCTCCATCAGAAATGTATTTAATATTGTTTTTTCTGTTGTATAAACGGCTATAGAGGTATCAATAACAAAGTTGTTCATTAAGAAATCTAATAAGTGATGGATATTTGGAGAAATAATAACTTATTTTAAGATCTATGAATATATTTTATGTAGATTAAATACTATCCAAAAACTAAGACCTTAAAGATTGTAGTTTCTGCAATTTAATTCTAGATGCTGAAAGATTTTTTTGGAACTCTGCAATGGATAATGATTAAATTGAACTGCTGCTTAAAAAAATTGTGAGAAAATAAAAGTGAACATTTTGACCTTAAAAAAGAAAATGAAAGAAAGCTGATTATATAAAGAATCAAACCAGAATTGATTTAGTAAAAGACATAACATTGAAAGTTACATAGGAAGGACAGTCATGATGGTTCAAGTGCATTATTATTATTTTTGATTCATGAAATAAACTTGTAAATGTATTCTTTGAGACAGAAAAAATCTATGATCCTGATTATAGTAATTAAAAAAAAGGACAGTTCTGATCATATATATATATATATATATATATATATATATATATATATATATATATATATATATATATATATATATACTGTTTGGTCTCAAAAAAAACACATTATTAGGTGTGCAAGAATGTTTCAGTGTTTAAGAGGACTTCATGTAAGGCCCTGTGGAGGCCTAAGTAACCACTCCAGGGGGATTCCCATTGCTCACATAAACATGTTAAGGCCATGCAAATCTGTAATCTTGGAAGCAGAAATATTGGAATCAAATGAGCTCTGGAGAAAAAAAGAACAAGCGAGCAAAACCCTGCAAGCCCAGGGACCCTGCAAGCCCATGCCAGCTGCAAGTTAGAACAGGCCAGGGATCAATGGAAGGGGACATCTTGTGTTCAGCTCTGGCCAACACAGATGAGCACATAGTTCTTCAAGAAAGATATGGACACATATGCACATGTATACACCACACAGACACCTCTGCACTCTACATCACATTACATTACATGCCAAACACAATGCATTATACACCACACACACACACACACACACACACACACACACACACACACAAAAGACTCATACACATCACAAAAAACTGAAGCAACAACAAAAATACGACAAATTAGTGTGCATAAACTCCTTACTACTTCCTAAGTTAATGCACAATTAATAATTTACTATTGAATTTGAAAGTAGAGAAATAGCAGAAACAGCAATCTATTCTCAATAAAATAAATTTATGCTAACATCAAATTATGAAAAATAATTATTTGATAAAATTCTATTTCCTAATGAAAAGCTGAAACATTAGACATTTGGCAGTTAATTCCTTAATCACACAAATATTGCACTCATATTGTTGCTATTCATTTGAATATGCTCTTTAATAATATCAGTATCCAATATATTTTTCTTAAAAGACATGGAAATAAAAGTTCCTCTTTGGAGGGCTTGAAATTATTACTTCAAATCTCCTAACATGGAGACTTAAAATATTACTGCATGTTAAATAATATCACAGTGCTGCTATGCACATATTCCAGGTTCTAATAATTTACATTCTCATCTGCTAAGGTTTCCTTCCATTACGTATAATTCTGTTTTGATTTTTCAGGATGAATTTATAGGTAGTAATGCATATCTGAAAATAGAATGTTCCCTTCACATTGCTTAGTAGAGTTAGATGGCCTAATTTCTTCAGCCTTGATAACTTACACACCATATTTTTAAAACTTGATTGTGGTACAATTTATATTCAGTTATTTACATATCTGCTAATTCTTTATCATCAGTCAGTTCATAAATTAACAAAGGTATTCAAGTTAGAAAAATTACAAAGGTTTAAAATATGTCTAAAATATGGCCCATTAATGTCATAAATTTTCAGTTTCTTTTAATATTCCCAATGGCATAAGGACAAATGAATTTATAACCCAATTGTTTACCTTGATCTATTTTCTAAAATCTTTATTAATTATTCTTCCTAAATAATAACTGATTTTTTTTACTTTGGCTATATGGCTCAATAAACATTAAAAGGTATTGATATACATTCTATTTTCTTTTGAAATCTACCTTGAGAAAAATAATAAAAACTAAAATTTTACCATTTAGTTTTATAAAAGAGAATTTTTTTCTCTATTGAAGTGTTTCCACTTTAAGAAGTGTTTCTCTTCTTTGGGTCATACATCACTGCTCTCTTTCTCAGTGACAATGATTATTTTATAAACACATGGGTTATCACAAAATTTGCTATTTGAAATTCTGCGCTCTTCCTAGGAGGCTTTGCATCACTTTGACAAAAAAACACTTCAAATTAAAACACTGGTGCAGAGTCTTGGATAAAGAATTTTGGAACACAGGTTTCTACAATTACCTTATCTTTGTAGTTTCCAAGGTAACAGCACCTTTTGGACACTTTGCAGTTTAGTGATGGTGCTGGCTTCTATGCACACATGCATTACTGAGAGTCTGCTTCACTTAAAATTCACCTAAACTTGTCTCTTTTCCAAAACACCAGTGATAATTTAGACAATTCCCTGTCTTCTGAGATTCCTTTTACTTTCTCTGATTGGCAAATTCCTCATTATAGTCCTCTGCAAAATTTATTTCACTTATTTATTCTGGTTTAATATTTCTTTTACTCATGCCTTGATTGGGTTAAGATAGAGGTCAGTTATTAATAAAAATATAAAAGGAATATACTCTTTAAATAGTTTTCAATGTGATTAGTTTTAAAAGTGTGATAAAAATAGAGGGAGAAAAATAAGCAGGCTTTCATAGAAATATTGACATAGAAAATTGAAGCTATTTAGAAACTAAATGAGAAAATGTATATTTTTATTTAGTGCATATAGTGGTAATTTGAGAACAGCACCAAAAGTAGGAAGTAATGCAAATTAGCAATGAAGACATGAGAAAATCATATGTAATGTCTTAGAGTCTGTAAACTTGTAAAAACATAATCCATTTTGATGAACAATTATTTATATTACTTAAAATTAGGATATATATATGCAAATTATATTGATATATCATAAATATTTTATTTTCGTTTTTATAGTTTTAACTGAAACATGATAAATAAATCTTGTTTGTCTTTATATTAGATAATTATTTTAAATGGTCTTCATTTTGTTAGCCTAATATCTAAAACCAACAGAGAATTCAAAAAAACTGAATAATAAAAGATCAAACAACCCTCTCACAAAAAGGGGCACTGAAATCAACAGGGAATTCACAGAGGAGGAAATACAAAGGGCCTACTCCCATTTAAGAAAATGTTCACATCACTAATCATCAGGGAAATGCAAATCAAAACAACAATGAGATTCCACTTCACTCCAGACAGAATAGCAATCCTTAAAAAATCCAATGACAATAGATGCTGGCGAGGATGCAGGGAAAAGGAACCCTCATTCGCTGCTGGTGGGATTGCAAATTTGTACAACAACTATTGAAAGCAGTGTGGAGGCACCTGAATAGGATGTATATAGAGCTACCAATAGATCCAGCTATCCCTCTACTGGACATCCACCTCCAAGATTACTTACTGAAGCACAGAGACATTTGCTCAACCATTTTTATAGCAGCTCAATTCATAATAGCAAAGAATAGGAATCAACCCAAATTCCATCACTGGATGAATGGATATCAAAGTTGTGGTACATATGCACTATGTAATTCTATGCAGCTGAAAGGAAAAATGACATAATGAAAATTAAAGAAACGAGGATAGACTTGGAGCAGATCATTCTTAGCAACCTCACAGAGGAACAGAGAGTCAAGCACCTAATATTCTCCCTCATATGTGGTTCCTACCCAGGTTAAGCCTGAACATTAAGAAAACCTGTCAGTGAACTGAGAGACTCTAAAAGTGGATGGAAAGAATGGGGGGGGGTGAAATAGAACGGTGGAGGGACTCATAATATAAACTAAACTAATAATGAATTGACACCATAAAATCCTGACTTTCATGCTGTAACCTCCTGAAGAAGCAGTGGGCACCACCTGGTAAGAGGGGCTCTCAACGGAATGAGAGGAATCCTAACCCCAAGAAAAATTGCTCAGGCCTTCATCACCCTGTCTCAGTTATTGGTTCCTTCCCAAACTGAGCTACTGATCAAAGAGATGCAGGAGGTCTCCCAAAAGAGACAGACTTCTGTCAAAGCTTTTGATCACCTAAGGGAAGACCCTACTGCTGAAGAAATCAGAGTATCATCAAACAACACCAAGAGATCCTGTTAGATCCAGAATTGTAACCAGCTCATAGCATGTGTAGCCCTGGAAGGCTTTATGTGAGCTGCCAGGGGAAATTGGACAATGATATTTGGAGAACCCAAAGACCACTGATAGACAAAACAGATGGTTGATACGAGAATGCTGAACATACTGCTATATGGAAGAGACCAGCAAGTCAAGAAGTGCTCATGTGTGCAATAATGGTGTTAAACCTAACAGGGTAATCAAAGGCTTACTGATTGGTTAAGACATCTGCTTAGTGACAAGGAGCCCTTAACTGGACCTGAGATCCATGGCAAAATCCTAAAGGGACAAAGAGCCCAGACTCCAAGGGGAAATTTCCACTATGAGAGCTGCAGACAGACTACATCTATTAGAAGCTAGCCAAAATAGCAATGTTTGTCTCATTTAACCTATACTGATCTCAATGTCCCACGGAGATTAAGCTTATATTTTTCAGAAGACAGTGAGCCAGCTGGAGACAATCCAATTCCACAAACAAGCCATGGGATGATGACCGATATCCTGGTAGGAAATGAACCCTCCTGGTCTATCATACAAGGCCCAAATGAAACCCATGAGAAAAAAGTGATGAGATAGACCAGTCACCACAGCAAGTCAGATTTCCCATGAAAGGTCAATGGAGACAGACACCTAATGTAAGAGCCATGGTGGGGGAGACTATTCAGAGATATTGCCCCCTCAGCAACAACATAAAATGGGGGGGGGAAATCTGGCTGCCTTGGATGCAGTTCATAACCCCTAACCTATGGACAGATCCAGTATCCACAATAAGGCAGGAACCCAGTGGGTAGGGGACCTAGAGGAGGTAATGGGGTCACCATCACAAGATTTGCTCATACAATGTATATAATTATTCATAATAAAGATATTAATTAAAAATTCTGGATAGTAGAAATTGTGATCTATAATAAAATATTAAAGTAAAACTTTCAAATATATTTTCTTTATTTCATGGATATGCCTTGACAATTTTGAATAAAAAATTAAGACACAAACTTTAAAGAAATAATGAAAAGGGCTCTTCCATACTATATTTGGGCGTCATTAAGAAGTCAATGTGAAATGAATGTAGGCAACAATGGAGAGAGGATTTTGTATTGTCTGTTTTGTATTACTTCATTTTTTTTAGTAGATAGCATTTTGATGAGAACCTCTAATGTTGATACATAGTGAACTGAGGAAATGTGAAAAGGCAACATACAGGGTTTATGGGCTGTGGATATAGTATGTGCAAAGTCCTATCCCAAGGTAGAGCCCCTATTACAAAAAACCCACCAACAAAGTAGAGTTGGTGCAAAAATCAGATTCCCTTTTTCCATTTTTCATCTACTAATCAATCTATCATTTTCCTACCTATCATCTCTACGTCTATAAAATGGCTATACAACATTTCATATATATATTTCTCTTTCCGTTCGTCCACTGACCTCCTTCTCTACCCATCTATCTGATTTCTATCTGTAAAACTGGTTGAGGAGAATGCTACTCATTAGAGGAAATCAGGGGTATCATGAAACGATGCTCCAGCATTGAGCTCGGTGTGTGGAAATACACACACTCCCTCTGCATCCTGAGTATATTACTGAAATAGAGGCAATGGGATTTTATGATACACTGGTGTGCAAGTCTTAAAAAATCAAAGACGATAGTCAGGGAAACCAAAGACTGCCAAATATATGTTTCCACATATTATACTTTTTTCTGTAATCAGTCTCATGTTTCCTACTATAGGTTCAAGAAGAAAGAACTTTAAAATGAAAATACTGGTGGCACCACAGGAATGTGTGCAAACATTTAAGAAAATCACTTTTAAAAATAAGTATCAACTTATGTGTTTAATTTTATGAGATACTCTTCACTTTTTCAATACATAAATAATTGTTCTATAAAAATGAAGAAAAGTTAATATTTTCAGGTCAATATTTGTCACTGTTATAATTCTATCATATTTCATTCTGTGTCTAGATAGTTTTAAATATATTTATAATCAAAATATACAATAGTATATATCTAATTTTATTTTTCATTTGTTAAGAAGTCTGTCATGTATTTTTAATATTCAGAAACATTCCTTGGCTTAAAAATCTTAATTGGCTTAATTTTGCTTAAAAATTTATATTTTTCTTTAATTGAATATTTATTTAATTATAAAAGTAGTTATTTTCATCCTATTAAAATCATGTGTATTTATTATTACATTTCTGCTGCCAACAATATAAAATTAATGATATAAACATTTTATAACTGTTTAACTCTTACCTAATTTTCTTATATTTATTTACTTTTCTTAAGTTACTATTTTCTAAACCTTCAAGTGGGTAATAATATTTTAATATTTTCTTCCTATAAATGAAGAAAATTTTATTTTAATGTTTTAACTCACATTCTCTTTAATGACTACTGTTGTTCAGCAATTTTATTTGTGTTTTACCATTCCTATTTGACATTGGTAAATGTTCCTAAAATTTTCTACTATATGATCTCAGGATGCTAGTACTTTTATAAACTTAATCTGAAAGTGGCTCAGCAAACATATTTATGACTTTGTTTACATCTGAGGACTTATATGCACTGTACAATGCAATAAAATTCCCTGATTATCCCCCATGGTTCATGGTTCTGTGTCTTCCTGTGACTGAATTCTAGATATACACAGGGATTTATTAATGTTCTAGTATTAGGGAAGTAGGAGGCATTTTAAAGGGCAGAAAGTGGACCTGGAGTTTCAACTAATGACTAAAATATTTACATCAAACACACATAGAAGAGAATGCTGATTCATTTATTATGTTTAAACTGCTCAACTTCAAAGGTAAAACAAGAAATTAAAATGCCCTGGTTATGCTTTAAGAAATCATTGGAGAACATAGCAAGGCATGGTATTACTTCTCTGAGGGAGTCAATGATTTAGCTTTTCTAAAAGATTCAAAGATATTATTATCTAATAGATATAAAACAATTGAAAAAAGTATCCACACTATTATTTATATTTTTAGGGTTAGAAAATTCCTAGAAATTTTGCTTTATAACCAATTCATGCCAATATAGTTCAACATATTGACTGTGTCCCAATACTCTGAATCATAGACACATTATATATATATATATATATATATATATATATATATGTAAAAGACATGTGTACTTTTCCTGTGCAGATGAAAGATGTAATTTGATAAAAAAGGTTGATATTTTGATGTTGTCTTGTCAATGTATCAGCACGATTTTGAGTGAATATTTAATAATTGTAATCAACAAACTGCTTAATAACTGATAAAATATGGAGATTCTTTACATTAGAACATTATATTTATGATAAATATAATGAAGAAATTGAGAAAGTAAAATGGAATCAAATGCTCTCCACAGATGGCAAGCTCATTCCAATTCCAATTCGGCAGTTGTGTGAGAAGTAGGGACGGTGAGAATATGGATATGAAGAGACTTTCCTGTTTGCATCAAATAAATGCAAACTCACGTAGTTTAATTACATTTAATTATTATGAACACTTCCAAAATTATGGCTCAAACTAAAAAGTTGCTGAGTTATTTGATATAGTTATATATTTAACCAGATATCAATACTTTTATCTGCATGAATACAAATGACATGTATAGGTTATGTATATATTTAAATATACCTATGTCTATATCTATCTATCTATCTATCTATCTATCTATCTATCTATCTATCTATCTATTTAAACCCAAAATATAGAGTACATTTTTATTAGATAATCCTCCTGCGCTTAAAATGTGTTCTGATTCTAGTTCTTTCAGTGACTATATTTTATGCTGAACTGGAAAATATATCACAATGACATTGCTATTTGGTATAATCTATGTATCTAAATGGATTTTTTGGTAAGTATCCATGTTACTTTTGCTTACTGAATAATCAATATATTACTCATTCCTTAGATTTATGAAAATACTTTTTGGTGGAAAGAGAGAGAGAGAGAGAGAGAGAGAGAGAGAGAGAGAGAGAGAGAGAGAGAGAGAGAGAGAGAGAGAGACTCTCCAGGACACCCAGCCACTGCAAACAGAACTCCAGATGCATGTGCCACTGTGCATTAGGCTTTAAGTGGGATCTAAGGGAAATGATCTCCCGGGTTGTTAGGCATTTCAGACAAGTACCTTAACCACTGAACCATATCTTCACCCCCCTTTCATTAGTTTTTTATACCCAAGCATTGCTGGCTTATTCTGACTCTCTTTTTTGTTATGACATTTCTCATGCTAAAAGCATCAATTGTGTAAACTGTATCTACTAGTTGTCCTGATAGTAATAAATGCCCAGGTTACAAGTTCTCCACACTTTTTAACTATTTCTAATAGCATACAAATATACATGAAATTCATGACTATTTTTTTCCAATTTCTTAAAAATATCATTTGGATTATAATTTGAATTCTAAAATCTTGGAAATTGAATTCCAGAAGTTTGATGTTTATGTAATGTTAAGTCTTATAGCCGGTGCTATGGCACATTTATTTTTCTTTGTTTTCAGAGTTTTATTTATTTAGTGTGGGCACATGGTAGTGTGGTTGATGCATGCCATACCTTAGTGTGGAGATCGTGAGTCAGCATTAGGTCAGTCCTCACCTTACACCTTCTTTCAGTCAGGGTCATGAGCTGATCCATGCTCCTCTCATTGGCTTCCAGAAAATGCCCTTGTTTCTGCCTCTCTCCTGGTCAGTGTCCACTGCCATTATAGAAGCCTGCCACAGCTTTCAGCTCTTTAAATAGGGTCTATGGATCCAAAGTCAGGTAATCAGGTTTTTTTTTTTTTTGGTGAGTTCATATACCATATCACTTATATTTTCTTACTTATAGTAAATCAAACACTTTGTTAAGTAACTAATTTCATATTCTGTACTATTAGTGAGGTACTTACTCCTATTAGCATTTTTCCATGATTTAAATCCTATTTTTCCTATTTTGTCATGATTTATCAAATTTGTCAACTATTGTATTTAAAAATATGCATACCTTAAGTTTTTCTAAATAAATTAGAACATATTTATAAAATAGCATAGTGAGTGCCCCTATACATAACACTGCTTCCTCTATATGGTAGTTCTCACAATTTCTTATCTATATGTGATATATTATTTATTCAAATACCCCTCAATCTTACTAACGATATCAATGCTTTCAGCATAGCACTTATAAATCATTTCCCCCAAGACTGCTACTTTGGAACATTCTCAGGGTGTTCCTATTTGTCGTAGCATTTTTGAAGAGTGCTAGTCATGTACTTGATATGCAGCTCATATTCTTGTGACAAATTTTTCATGATTATTAGAGGTATAAATATTTGGAGATGGACCACAGTGATAAAACATCATCCCCAACGCATCATGTCAAAGGTGCTCACTATCAACATGTAACTTGGATGCATATACTTCTCAGGTACAAACTATCAATTTAACTGATTTCTCAGATAGTAAACTTCACCTGTTTAAGGTAGACTTCACCTGGTTTCTCCACTGGAAAGTTATTTTATTTGTTTTGTTTTGTTTTCCCACAGTGGACTTTTGGTTAAGATGTTTCGGTGTTAATTTAAACTAAAGAAGCTGAGAAAAAAACATTTTGAGTTAGATGTTGAGCTCTGCTGCAAACTGTGAATCTGACTTAACCCTCTGAGATTCAAAAAGCATACAACTTTAAAGAAAATAATATTATTTATTTATTTGCAATGGGAGAGAGATAGAAGAGAGACAGACAGAGAGAATGGGCTTGCCACAGCCTCCAGAGACTTCAAACAAACTTCATTTGCATGCACCCCTTAGAGCATGCAGCTTTACATGGGTACTGGGGAAAAAATCTGAATTGTTAGGCTTTGTAGGGAAGCATCTCTCTGGCCCACATAATACAAGTTTTACCCCACCTCTTCAAATAATAGTTCCTTATATAAACTACTTGAAATTTTTCTACATCAGAATTTTTTCTACATCCATTGGATCATTTGTTGCTTTCAATGCTGAATCAATGAAGGGCTTTGCTGGTCTTTTTTAGCAAATTACCAAGAACATTCTGTTTTATGATGGAAAAATTTTATTCTCTCTAGATTGAAGTGTGTAAGTCTGAAATAAGAGTTTTACTGAGTCAATGTAACTTCTAAGGAAGAATCTTTTCTTGCCACGTGAAGCCCTGATGGATCCAAGTTTTCTTTGGTGACATTTTGTATGTTAACAACCTCACTTCTCACTCCTTTCTCTTCTCCATCTTCACATGGATTCCTTGTGAACCCCCTATAATCTATCATTTAAAAAATATTGTTAGAATACCAGCCGTTTTATGTAAAGCCAAGACTATCTAAATCCAGAAATATTTAATCTAGAGAACCTTAGCTAATTATATCTAGGAGTGTTTATTTTCAAATAAAGTTGTGCCAGAGGGACCTGTTAGGTTTTGAAATATGTTTTGGATACATAATTAAACCCAGTATACTTATGGATATTTGTTAGATTATAGCTTCTAATCTAATGCTAGTATATTAATTTTATGACTCGAACTTTGGCAGGTTTGATCTCTTTCTCATTTTTATTAGCATATAATAATTGTTTCATTGGGACATTTTTACATATACATAGGAGGTATTTCAATCATACTCACTCTCAACTCTTTCAGGTCAATCCTGGTGCCACTTTTACCTCCCTATTTAATGTAGTAGTTTTTTTTCAACATTATTTGATGTTTCAGATGCACCACATATATTTTTTCCTCTGCTTCTAAAATCAGTCAATATCCTAGGAACTCTGTGATAGTTTCAGGAATGTTGTATTCAATATAAAGAAATGGATAATAAATGCACTATGGGTTACTGAAGGATTCTGCTCCCAGATCTTCTCTATTGAGAGGGCAAAAGACTGGCTGTGTATATGTACATTACTAAATATTACTTCCTATAAACATCTATATTAAGCTAAATATATGTTTATACTGATGTCTCCAGTTTTATTCTGTTACCATATGGCTCATTTTAGCTGTCTCTCCTTGTTTACCTGTATGCCACTCTAAACTGTGGCTAACCTGGCTGACACCTACCATCTGCTATCCACTTGCTCATTTGCTCAATTCTAGAATACATGCATTACATTATTGTTTTGAAACTCTGGAACACGTTATATTTTGTTGTTATGGTTTTGTATATTTGATTGGCATATTTAAAAAATGTGCATATAAAGTAGGTTTTTGATATGTTGGTGCTTCTATCTGCATATTTATCTTTATGCTTCTGCCTTATGCTCTCATTCCTCTGCTGCTTTCCCTTTTTGGTATGTAAAGCAGTTTTATTTTCCTATAGTAGCCTCATGACTCTCCATATTTACCTATCATTCCTTATAGAAATTCTCCTCATTTATCCCCTCTCCCACTATCTTTTCCTTGCTTCCTCCCACCTTCTGGTTAGGTTTTGCTCAATTAGTGGATTCTTCTTCTTTCATATGACATGTATTCCATTTCCATTTCTCACCTCCCTTAAGATCTCTTCCCTTCAGTTTTAACCATTTTTACAATTGGATCATTAAAAAACTGAAAGAGGATACAGAAGATTTTCTTTCAATGAAAGTCATGAACACACCAAAGAGAGATGCACCATGAGAATTTTGTGAGTTTTCATCACACACAGAGCACCACCACCATGATCATCAGGAGGGTTACAATAGATCTGAAAGCTTGTACATGGAAATGCATGTTTTCACCTTAGAAATCAGAGCCAGAAGGACAAGTGTGAGACCAGCTTTGGGAAGACTGTCTGGTTATTAATACACTGTAGCATTGTCATACATGCAAGTGTTTTGGAGTCTGCATACATGTGTGATTTCTTCCTCTCCATAAAGTTCAGGCACCAGAAGCATGAACAGGAGTTTATTTTATTAAGTGTCCTGTACTCATTACAAAGAATAAAATCTCAGAAACGGATGACTAAATGATGACCACTGACACATTTCTATAAAGATTTAGTGATGAAGCATCCTTTTCAAACTAGAATGAGTTAATCTATAATTATATTCTCTATGGAGTGGCAGCTCTTGGGGATGTAATGTGTGTCCTTGTGTAATGTATAATTTAAATCTGGGGAAGATATACCTAAATATTTCTGTAGGAACTGGAAGAAAATAATGTCATTAATATTCCGTTTTGTATATGACTCACTTGTGTACCTCATAAATGGTAACAAAAATCATAAGTTACTATTAGTATATTAAGTTTCAAGAGGAAACTATTACAAAAGAAAGTCATATTGTTCTAAGTACATATCTATATGTAATATGGAAAACAATTGTGCTGACAAGGCTGATTTGTTAGGGGCAGAGAAAGATTGGAATTAGCAATCCTTTCAGCTGTTTTTTATAATAAGCCTAGTGCCATTGCTCAAGAATTCCATTCTAAAGCCTAGTACAAAGTAATAAACCATTATTTTACTAAAAATCAGGAAAACATTAATGGTGAGATAAAAATAAAATCAATGAAAAGTTAGACAAATAATATAAAATAATTATAATTATGAAATACAGAATATGAGTGGATGTTTTTATCAAAAATATTTAAGCTCTGTCTCTCTCTCTCTCTCTCTCTCTCTCTCTCTCTCTCTCTCTCTCTCTCTCTCTCTCTCTCTCTCTCTCTCTCTCTCTCTCTCTCTCTCTCTCTCTCTCTCTCTCTCTCTCTCTCTCTCTCTCCTCCACAGGCAGGTAGTTCTCCCAGTCTAGCAAGCTCCCTTTCATGTGCAAACCCCTTTCTATCTCTTCCCCCACTCCTACTATCAAGTCCTGCTTCCTGCACAAAACCTGCCCCTCCCTTAACCCCATAGACAGGCAGGTCACCCTGACCAGCCAGCCCCTCTGCCTCTCTCTCTGAAGACCAATCAGCTCCTGTGGAAATTAGCGTCCAGGTCTGTTCTTGGAGCTGCAGCTCCAGAGATAACCAGCAATAGTGACAAATTCTACTCCAGCTCCAGCCAGGGTTCTAGAAAAGTAGCAGAGCTAGCTGCAGTTCCAGGTTTTGGAAGGGTGGAGCTACACACCCAGCCACCTGAGCCACGTGGGCAAAGAGGAAGGGAGTTGACAGTCACTTCAAGTTCACAAGGACAAAAAACCCTTAAGAAAGGCTGATGACGTAGTGGGAGCTATGTGTCCAGGGGCCCTGGCTTTAGGGGAGTCAGAGTGTTCAGAGGTGGGACACTCCAGTAGAGCAGATACAGGGTAAGCTTGGGCCTATTGCTGTCAGTGAGTTTAGGGCCCAGCACCCAAGTCGGTGGATGTCAAGGTGGGATTGGGTACAGTGTACCCCAGGCTGGTGAAGAAATTGCTGTGGAAAGGACTGGAGCTCTAAGGGTGTCAGGGCCTGCATAATCCAACGTAGAGGCCTGTGTGACTGGTATGGAGACCAAGCACCCTGAGTGTCAATGGATGTGGGTCTGGTCTAGAGAGGGAAAAAGCGAGTTTGGGTCAGGCTGGTGAGAAGCTTGGCCTGTCTGGCACCTGAGCTCTGGGGATGGCAGTGCGACCAAAGCCTGTGTACTCTAGTCTGGTGAGGTGACCTGCAAGGTGAGCCCTGAGCACTCAGGGTACCAGCGTATTGGGATGGTGTTCTGGGGACACCAGAGCCTGTGAGAACTGGGAAACCCAGGCTGGAGAGAGGCCCCGAGTGTTTGAGCCTGGAGTACACATATGGTGGTGAGGGGCACAGTGAGGCTGAGTCCTGTACCTGGGGACACCAGGGTGGTAGGGGACTGTGCCCTAGATTGTAGGGGGTTGTGAAAGTGTTGAAGCCAGTATTACCAATCTCTTCTGCCCCATACCAAACATAACTCAAGTAGCAGCCACCAACCCAGATAAGAAATAACACTTGTAACCTCCACAACAATCACAAACCAAAATCATATCAATTACTGAAGCAATAAAACTTTTATATCCCTACAAACCCCACCACACAAAATAAAATAAAAATAATTAATAATTAATAATAATAATAATAAACTGGCTACTCCCTGTAGAATCCTAACCCCCTATCCCATGTTCTGGTCCAGCAAGTCCAATGAGGAGAGCCCCCAGAGGGGGCTATCATAAAACTTGTTCATTCAAGGTATCTAATTATTAATTATAAATATGTTAATAAAAATATTTTAAACCGCTGAAGTCATAAGAGTAATAGTTCAAGAAAGTTTGTCTACTTCATTTTATCCTTGATTTATTTTAATACAAGCAGTTATTTTCTACATAGTTTTATTTTCTACATAGTTTTATTTTCTATCCTTCTGAAGATTATTCAACATACAAAATTTTATAAGCCAACTTGCTTAAAATTCACAAAGTAATACTTTTGCCAAATACTCATTGATTATATAATTAGAGTCAGGCACTGGAGATGGTGATATTTTAAGATGAAATACTATATTTATGTTAATTCATTTATAAATCTTTGAAGTATCAAATTCAATTTCAATTTCAATGACTGAGTGCTATCTAGTATGAAAGTTAAATGCATATGAGTAAGTTTGATTCAATAAGATATTCATAAACGAGGATCTCTTGGAATTCTAAATAAGAACGATGAAATGTTGATGAAGTTGGAATTAGGTATTCAGAATTGTATCATATCTCAATATCAAGAATATACTACATCCTGCCTTAGAAAAATAAATTTAAATATACAAAAGTTCATAGCAAATGTGAAAATTGGCCAAAATTCCAATATGTTTTCCCTCTTTTTTTGAAGAAATAGACATAAAAAATAAGGAAACTTGGGAAATATATAAATAGTGTTTTAACCACATATCAATAGTTCTATGCAGAAGAACATATCACCTTAATGCATGCTTATATTTCTTCACAGGTAAGGATTTGATCATAAAGGTTATACTTTTCTATTCATTGTGAACATGGTGTTTCATACATATTCATATGCTAGCAAGATGTCATCATTGTTGAGTGTGTCTCTAAAATGTATATAAATTTATTGTATATGTATATGCCATAGCTTATTTATATGTTCAATACATGATATAAACAGGATGTTTTCATTTCTGTGAAGAATAATCTCACAGTAACCTAGAAACTGATCTCATTTACTTTCTATATGTACCCTGGAGAGAGACTGCAGGATTATTCCATAGTCTATTGTAATTTCTTGAGGAATCACCATAGTATTTCTCAGAATAGTTGTACTAACTTAAGTTCTCAGACTCAGCAATTTGTACTTGCTTACTTGTGATTATACTTTTTATTTATTTAAAAAGCTACAAAAACATTTTTAATTTTTTAAACAATAAAGAAGTGACAAATGAGGCTGGAGAAATTTTTAGTGATACTGAAACGTTGTATGATGTACATATGCTTGGTGGGAGAAAATGATAGCAGAGACATTCTTTTACAAATTCTGAGAACTTTCTCATTATAATCATTGTGTTTATATATAGTGGCAATTGCTTTGATTTGTTTTACATTTTATCTTTTGCAGTCCACAATGTAAGCTATAATAAGCTGTCTTGGGGACTTTAAATAGTTTTGGTGTTCTCATCTATTAAATATTCATATTTTACATGAGGCCTTCTTCTTATTACTCTGGAGAGCAATACCCTTTCCATGTTATAATTCTGTCATCCCATAAGCATTCAGAGTTTTCATTCCACTTGAATATTTGCATAATACAGGGGGACATGAGAACAATAAACCCCCCAAAATGTTTTGTTTGTTTTCTTAATTTCTGGTTGTTTTTTCTGTAACAGCATCTCATGTAACCCAGGTTGGTTTTTGACTCACTATGAGACTGAGTCTGGCCTTGAATTCCTGATCTTCCTGCCTCTGGCTCCAAGATCTGTGGTTGCAAGTGTGCACCACTGTGCCTAGCAACCCCAAGGAGGTTTTAGTGAGCTCATCCCGGAGGCAGGTTGTAGATGATGCGAGTCATTTCCATGTGCCTGTGGCTGACTCAAGGTAGGACTTGAAACATAGTTCCCTTCAATAGCTCCATAGAAGGTAGAGATTGTGGAGAGCCCAGGAAGTATATGTGGAGAGGGGAGTCGATCAATGTGCTGAACCAAATGATTAAATATGCTGTAACAAGTACTCAGTGACTTTGTTTCTGTTAAGGATAATTTTTTAAAAATGTAGACTGTGGAAATTTAGCAAAAAATGCATTATGTCTTCTTAAAATTAAAAATGAGCCTGACTCTAACTTCCTTATAAGTACTGCTGATCTTGACTCCAGCTTAGGAACTAGTCATACTTCTGCATGTTAGGAAATGCAGATGAGAAAGAACACACAATCTAGCTCTTTCTGAACT
The DNA here is from genome assembly GCA_004024765.1 of Zapus hudsonius. Taxonomy (NCBI): domain Eukaryota; kingdom Metazoa; phylum Chordata; class Mammalia; order Rodentia; family Dipodidae; genus Zapus; species Zapus hudsonius. The sequence goes on along the minus strand of PVHP010004172.1, from coordinate 7,960 downwards.
TGTGTGACTTTCCTTAAGAAGACCCATTCAATTTCTTGCAAATTTCATACTGTCATTATTCCTTACCACTCAGTAGAATTCGTGATCATGGTATCTCCCCTGCCAGGTATCTCAGTGGAATTCCAATGTGTATATGTACCATATCTTCACTTTGGTTGGGCACCTGGAATCATCTGGAGAGTGCTTCTCTGCCAGGTCTGGTAGCTGGTGGCATTGCTACTGATGTTGGCTAGAAATTCAATTTCAGGAGCCGGTTAACATTCTTTTGGTCTGGAATACCTAGGCTTTCTCTCTGGCCTTAAGTCTTCAAAACAAGGGGGGCAGATTCGAATGACAAGCAGTCTGGGACCGAAAGTTATTCTAATCTGGAGTTTGAATGTCACATGCATCATTTTTATCATATAGAATTCAATAGTACTATGGCAAAGATTGTCCTATATTGTACAGACTTATTGATCAAATACTACAGAATGGCATGTTCTGGGCTAGAGAGATGGATCAGAGGTTAAAGATTCTTGCTTGCTTGCCAAACCTGCAAGACATATGACAGGGTTTGATTCCCCAGTACCCACATAAAGCCAGATGTACAAAGAGGCACATGTGTTTTCTGTAGCAGGAGACCTGTCATACCCATAATATCTTTTTTTGTTCTTTCTTAATCTCATAAATAAAATAAAATAAATAAATGTATATATATTTTAAATATGATATATGTTCTGAAACCAGTACACTGCAAACTAGTCAAAGAGCCATGCAATCTTCTCATTATGAAAATTACCCTCATTCCCACACAATATGTATAAAAGTCTCTGTATCATGGATGAAGAAACTGCCAAAGGTAATCTTTGTTCAGTGTGAAGGCTTTGTGGGAAGACAGAAAGTGCAGGTCACTCCTGGGGAGACTGGCAAGGTGGAATGAAATCTCAGCTTCACATCATGCTTTCAGTTCATTTTGGCCACAAACTCAGCTAAATGGTTCGTTATAGAAGTTATTTTTCCTAAATTATTCCACCAATTCTAAATCCTTCCCTCAAGCTGCTGTGTACTCACAGACCGTTGCCCAAGGTTTCATCATCATTTCTTCATTGCATGAAGCCATTTCTCAAAATCTATATGGTTTCTTCTCAGGCTTCCATTTGCAGTCTCCATAAAGTGTTAATGTATTTTATTTTCAAGATCCAGGATACAACATGCTGTGAAATGTTCTCAAATTAAATGGATGAGGCTTAAACATTAAAACATGAGATTTTTAAAAATATATATCCTTAATCTTACATCCAGTACTATATGTCTGTGTGAATATGTGTCAAAAGTTTTGGGTTAGCATAATCAAAACTGAATGATTTTTAAGGAAAAATTATTAATTGAAATAACTGGAATAGAGAGAGGGATTAATTTTAAAGACACATGCATATGCATATGTGTATTTATATACCAATATATACATGCATACATAAATTCACACATATATGTGCATATGAGTATATATGCATGTACATATATACATGCATATACATATAGATACTTATGTATATGAGGTTATATTGTATATCCTCTTGTTTGTTCTTCCAATACTGGGCATATGAGATATACATTGATTCTAAAAACGGTGAAAAGATAGAAATAAAAATACAATTTTGGCTAGCAGGGGCTGGGAGTAGGGTGAGGTACGTGTTTGGGAAGATATTAGTAAAATGATTCAAATTTTTGTTAGCTTTAGAGAATGAGTGCAATAGATATACCACATCGTAGCTAGGAATTGATGGTAGTTGATGATATAGATACTAACTTCTCTGTATTTGGAGATGATTGCCTTTGTTAAGGTAGTCATCTTGCAGGACAACACAGTGCAAGGCATACTGAATCATACCCATTTTTTTTTGTTTTTACAAAACAAAGATCTGAATTTTTATTTGCATATTAAAATGCACATTTTATTAAACTTTAAAAACTTAGTCATGCCAATGAGAAAGCTAAGATACATTTACTGAAGAAATAAAATTTCCTTACCTAAACTTCTACACCCCAAAACTGCCTTGAAGAGAAGACTGTGAGGATGAGTTTCAATTCACATTACTTCCTTCACCAAAATGAGATTTGATTTCTAAAATCACTTTGTTCAGAAATTGACATTCTAGATTAAAATCTCAATGGAAATTGAAATTAAGATTCAGTATATATCTCAGTAAATACTATGAAAATTGATAACTCAGAAGGCATTTATAGTCAAATTTCAAGCATGTTATAATTTCACATTGATTTTTGAAATAGCTAGTTTTTTTTCATTTTGTGTCACCATAGGACCTTCAGTAGATAGTGAACTCCAGAGGTGAATGTGTTTGAGACTAACCATCAAAGGCTGAGTTCAATGTGAGCCTAGAGAAGCAAGGAGTGTTAGGCTCAGCTTTTTTTCATGTTTTTATTTTTATTTTTTGTGTGTATATTTACAGTAAAAATCATCATTAAAATCATAGATCTGAAGAAAAGTAAAACAGAAAAAAATTGTTTTTTAAAGCAGATGTAGTAGTACTATAGGTCCCTATATAGAATTATCTCAGTTTCATCTTCTCAAAGAATTCAGTTAGTTGAAAAACCCATTTTAAGCATCAGTTTATCTGCAAAACATTGGAAAACAAGGCAAACACTATGGAAAAACAATGGCAGTGGACTGTCCCAAATGGGCTAGCAGCACTGTGGATTATATGTTGTAAATTTCATCATCCATCAATCCATACAGACAGAAACATACAAACATGTACGCATACATATACTATATATGTATATATCTATATCTATGTAAATATCTATATCTATTTATCATCATCATCTATCTATATGCATATATAAATATACATATACCTACAAACATATATATGGCATGTCGACTCTTTTTTTTTCTCCTAAATCATGGTGGACTTGATCACCCTATTAGGATTTTTCCCCCATGATCCTTTAGAAAATCCCACAAGGTGGAAGTGCAACCCATATAAAGATATGATAATTAAGCTGAGGTTTTTAAAGCTACAGACCCTTTGTTAATGTGCATACATGAGGAAAATGTCCCAGTGCCCTTATAGAGCAAGCAAACCAGACATTAAACCACCAAAGTGCATTTTGACTATCAGAAGACATAGCCACCCAGACAGAGCTATAGTTTTCATGGTTACCTCATGAAACACTGCTTGTTTAGACCATTTTGTCTCCCATGATTGATCTCATGACTGACAATTAATGAGCTTATTATTCCAGGGTTAATATACTCTGTTATTTTTGAAATGTAGCCTTTGTCATGAAAACATAATCTATAGCTTGTGAGGATGGATATACAGGAACAGAGTTAAGGCTATGTGCAGGAACCCCTCCTCCCTGTTCAGGAACTGATGTCTACTTTCTGCACAATAAAACTACGTATTTTCTCCTGGATAAGTATACCATAATCACGTTCTTACTGCCTGTTCCTTTTCTGCTATATCTTTTCATGTGGAAAGTGCCTCCTCAGTCATTTAATACTAATGTATTTTATATATTTTCTCATACTTTCCTTTTTAGAAAGGTATATATTTATAAATATGAGAAGAGTAAGCAATCAGATTGACTCTGTCTTTCTCTTCACATGTGCGTGCGGATGTGTGTGTGTTCCTTGGTTACAAGATTTATTGTAAAACACATGTTCCTTTTCTGTCTTCCATATGTTTTCTGAAACACAAGTTCTCATGAGAAACTGGCATTGGCATTTTCAATTGGGTTATATGGTCTACATTTACAAGGATTTGTCTCACAGATGATAAAACATGTTTGCCTTTCTATAAATGAAATACACAATAATGATGTGATATTTTGCTGCTTAATTTATGAGACTCTGTATTTCTATGTTAGTTAATATATAACTGCTGTAGTAGTTATGTAGTTATGTAGGGGCATTCCATAAATACGACTTATACATACACATAAATATATTAATGTTAATGTCTCATGTATGCACTGTATTTATTTTCAAATCATATTAATTAAAAATATCCCAATAATTGTATTCCTAATGAAATGACTTAAAAATAATATACAAAGGAAAAATAGAGCTGACAGACTAAAGTCATATATGAAATAAAGTTTTCAAATTTAGTATTACCTGTGTGAAAAGTTTTCCAAAATCCATGAGACTAAATAAGATATAGAAAACAAATTTTATGTTTCAAACAAAATATTAAGGTTACAATTATGAGCTTTACCTTAAAACTTAACAAGCTTTATTTGAGTCTTGGTTTCAAGGTAATATTATTTCTTTTCATAAATTATTTCAATCTATGGTTACATTAAATATGTTGTTATGGGATTGCATTAACTGTTGAAACATTTCAAGTCCTGACTTGTTCCTGGCATAAGAACAGACAACATTTCATTATTTTTCAGCAGTTTGCTCTGGCATCAGTCAAAATAGTTTACATAGTCTTTAAAGTAATTGAAGTAGATGCAGCTTCTACTGTTATAAAGTCTTAACCTTCCTTAGGACAGTGCTTTGGTTTAAATTTGTTACCTAGAGTGCTCATGGACTAAACACTACAAATACCAAACAAGTAATTCAGCCTACTTTACTCGGTCTCCAAGGCACAAAACAGCTCAAATGTTCACTACAGACTATAACTCAAATTTTTGACTTTTGATTTTTCTCATTCATATTAGGATAAGGACTGTCCTCTATCTTCAGAGACATCACACCACATCTGCCAAACTCTCTGTATTTAATTATATTTCCAGTTAGTTTGGGAAGGGAATAAATATATAGCTCTAGCTCAAAATTGGAATGCATTTCCATGCTATAAAAATAATGAGAACCTTATGCAAACTGTGTGTCTCTGAAGTAGGAGGTAATTTTATGGAGGAAATAAAATTAACCACAGTGTTAATTGCTTTGAAGGATTTACTATGTGATTTACTGAACTCAGGCAAACAATTTATATTCTGTTTGTACTAGAAGTGAAAATGAGTAAGAAACATCTACACTCTCCAAAAGTAATGAACAATAAAATATGACTAACAGAGCTTTGGAATTCAGTTTTAGACATTGAGAACTACTAGACATGTTATTTGAAATAGCCCTCTAAGTTTTGTTTGTTTCAAGCAATGTTATTTTTTGCATATGCCCTGGGTACAACAGTGAATAGGAATAAGAGTAGGTGAATTTACAACTTCAGGATGAAACAATTCTGTGCTCTGTATATTAAGGCAATTAATAAAAGTGGAATAAATATTTTAGAAGCAGAAATCTGAATTCACAGAAGGTTGATGTGAGGTTGTATTATTACTGAATCGTCAATGATAATGATAGACCTAAAGTTAGGAAGTGTGAATTTTGTGAAATTACAAGAGTTATATGGATTACAAAGATTTTGCATTTGTGTATGTACTTGTGTGTATGCATTCTAGTCGAGCATGGTTACTTGAATATATGTGACTGTTCTTCAAAATGTGTGTACTTCTTATGGAGGACCAAGGTTGAAATTGAGGGCCATCCTCAAATCCAGGTTACTTTTTGAGAGAGGATCTTTCTAGGAATCAGGGCTTACTGATTTGGCAAGAAAGGTTAACAGGGCGAGAAGCAGGTATTCCATGTATCTTCCTTCCAAGTGCTGCATTATGCCACACGACCCTTTATTTTTCGTGGATTCTTAGATTCTGACTCAGGTCTTCCTACTTGCATAGCAACTACTGTAACAGAATGAGCCCTCTCTCTAGCCCAAGATCTGAGAACTTTGCAGGAAAAAAAATTTCAAGGCATTATCCAGCCCTCTGTGACACTACTTTTCCTGATTTAGATACCTGATCTATCCTATACTGAGAGAAGCGCAATGAAAGGAAGCATTTTGCCAAACAGAGTAGACTTATCATGTAAGTCTTCAAGACAGTGAGAGATGATGGATGGTAAAAGAAAAAGAAAAAAAAAGAAGAAAACATTTATCTTTGGGGAATAATGGCCATATGTTATTACACTTGCCTGTTTGTTAATCAATTCTCCATATTTTTATTTTTGTTTTTATTTTATTTTTTGGTTTTTCGAGATAGGGTCTCAGTCTAGCCCAGGCTCACCTGGAATTCACTGTCTAGTCTCAGGGTGGCCTTGAACTCATGGTGATCATCCTACCTCTGTCTCCCAAGTGCTGGGATTAAACGTATGCGCCACCACACCCGGCTTCAATTATTTTTAGAACTGCAATAGAACTGAAATAGAATTATTCTTTTCAATGACTGCAAATAACATAAATATTTTAGTATTTAGTTATATTTATTTTAGAAACAAGCCTAAATAATGTTAAATCTTTTAATTATCTCTTTTGTAACAGCTTAAAAGTGATTCCATACCTTATGATCAATATAAAATGTGTTCTTAAAATCTTAATGACTATTTTATAATCAGAGCTGTATATGTCAAGTATGATTATTTCTGAGCCATCTTGTAGTAAAGTGCTACAATCAAGAAGCTGATAATTGTTAGTTTCATGTTAAAAATACGATCCATAAATGTTCGCAACCATATATATAAAATATAAGACATATTGCTGAAAATAAAACAAAATATTCTCATTTTAAAAGCCTTATAACATGAAATCTGCTGTAAAATAGTAAATATTTTATAACTCTACTCAGATTTTCTTTTCTCTTAAAATAATCAGCACTTATAACCTGTTTAAATACTATTTTCACAGTACCATATAATAGGAATAAGTATCAAGGTTCTGATAAAAGTGATAAAAAAGTGATAAAAGTGATAATGTTTTTGACATGATTATCTATCATCTCTCTCTCTCTCTCTCTCTCTCTCTCTCTCTATCTATCTATCTATCTATCTATCTATCATCTATCTATCTATCTAATCTATCTATCTGTCTAGTTTCTGAAGATGTAGAAGAGATCTGCATATTATGAGTTAAATTCCATGACATGAACAAAGATGTAGTAGTGTAGCAATTAAAGCATGACCTTTTGGTGAAGAATGTTTCATAGTTTATGCAGAGATTATATATATATATATATATATATATATATATATATATATATATATATATATATATATATATATATATATACCACTTTCAGGTAGTCCATAAAATGAATTGGTAAGGGTTAATGCAGTCAGCAATAAGGAAAAGTGTGTAACCGATATGAAATCAAGAAGAAATCTAATAATCTAGAACATTTAAGAATATCATTTTACAAAATAGGTCTACAGAGATTTCTCAGTGGTATTTGCTTGCAAAAACTGCCAAGGCAAATTCGATTTTCCAGCAATCACATAAAAGTGTGTGAAAGTTATGCATTTGTCTATAATTCAAATGTGCTCAGGACAATGGGACTAGAGGTAGGAGAATTCAAAGCTCACAGATCAGCCAGACTGGCATTGGTTTGCAGTGGCAAGAGATATTATCCCATGTACAGTGGAACACAAGTATAGATAGCTTGCTCTTTGACCTCTATATATGAGCCATATTACACATGTACTCATAGACAAAAAAGTACATACAAGCACACACATACAAACAGATAAAACATTAAAATATCATTTAAAAAACTTTCAGTATATAATTTAATATTCAAAATAGCAATATATAAATAAAATAAATGCTTGTTTAAAAGTAGCAATAGGGCTTGGGAGATGGAACAGTAAATAAGATACTTGCCATAGATGCATAAGGATGTGAGTTTGAATCCCCAAAAGCAACATAAATCAATCAACGATGTTGTATGCCTGTAATGTCAGCACAGGGAGGCAGAGTAAGGAGGATTTCTGGGCTGCATGGTGGTGGCAGGGGTGGAAGAACTTGTTCTGAGAGAAGCAATGGAAGAAATGTACTCACTGATTTTCCTCAGAGCTCTTTATGCCATGGTCAATATTTTAAAATCCTGCCCACTCTGAGGGTCTCCTCAGTTAAGCCTTTCTACTAGGACACACACAGGTGAGTGAGATGTG
>PVHP010004171.1:0-72887 GCA_004024765.1 Zapus hudsonius | reverse complement strand
AGGGCACTCAAGAGCTTTGACAGAATTCTGTCTTGTTGTTGGAACCTCGTGGGTCACTTTGGTCAACAGCTCAGTGAGGGAAGGAACCGGAGGTTGGAGCCAGGGGCTGTCAGACTGATCTAATTATTCACAGGCTTAGACTCTCTCCCCTACCATACATAACTCATGGCCCCTCTTGCCAGTTGACTCCCACTACTTTCTCAATAGGTTACAGTATGCTAGTGAGGATTTTATGTTTTTGAACCTAATATGGTTTAACCTCATGCTTAAGCCATTCCCCTCCCCCACACCTTACCCCTCATTCATAACCTCTCACTTCTTTCTATTAGTCTGTGTAGAGTTTACGGTTATCCTGGTTAAGGACCACATATGAGGGAGAATATGCAGCATTCGATTCTCTGTTCTTTTGTGTGTTCACTTAGTAAGATCTGCTCGAAGTCAGACCATTTTTTCCTAAATTTCGATATGTCATTTTTCCTTTCAGCTGAGTAAAATTCCATCGTGTAAATATACCACAGTTTCGCTGTCCATTCCTCCATCTGGGCATTTGGGTTGATTCCAATTCTTGGCTATTATGAATTGAGTTGCTATAAATATAGTTGTACAAATGTTTCTGTGTCAACATGTGACATCTTGTGGATAGATGCCTAGAAGAGGGATAGATGGGTCCATTGGTACTTCTATGTCCATTCTGTTCAGAAGTCTCCACACTGCTTTCCATAGCAGTTGAACAAATTTACAATACCACCAGCAGTGAATGAGGGTTCCTTCCCCCCCACCCCCGCATCCTCGCCAGCAAGGATTGTTGTTGGTTTTCTTTATGATTTCCATTCTGACAGGGGTAAGATGGTATCTCATTGTGGTTTTGATTTGCATTTCCCTGATGCTTAAGGATGCTGATCATTTTCTCACACGTGAAAAGGCCATTTGTGTTTCCTCCTCTGTGAATTCTCTGTTGAGATCAGTGCCCCATTTTGTGAGTTTGCTTTTTTGTTATTAATTTTTTTGAGTTCTCTGTAGGTTCTGGAAATTAGGCCTCTGTCTGAGTTGTAGCTGGCGAAAATCATCTCCCAGTTTGACGGGGGTCTGTTGACTCTGAGAACGATGTTTTTGTCTGTACAGAAGCTTTTGAGTCTGATTAGGTCCCATTGGTTAAGTGACTGTTGCACTTCCTGGGCTACTGGAGATTTACTCAGGAAGTTGTTCCCTATTCCTATCTCATGTAGGGTTCCTCCTACTTTTTCTTCCAGGGTGTTCAGGGTTACAGGCTTGATATTGAGGTCTTTGATCCATTTGGAGTTGATCTGTGTGCATGGTGAAAGGAGTGGGTCTATTTTCATTTTTTTACACGTGTTTATCCAATTTGTCCAGCACCACTTGTTGAATATGCTATCTTTAGCCCAGATTACATTGTTGGCACCCTTGTAAAAGACTAAGAAGCTGAAGTTACTTGCATTAAAGGCTGGGTGTTCAATTCTATTCCACTGGTCAGACTGTCTGCTTTTCTGCCAATACCATGCTATTTTAGTTACTATGGCTTTGTAGTATGTTTTAAAGTCAGGTATGGTGATACCTCCTGCTAATTTTTTTATGCAGAATGGTTTTAGCTATTCGAGGTCTCTGATCATTCCAAATAAATTTGGAGATTATTTTATCTATGTCTGTGAAGAAGGAGGTTGGGATTTTTATTGACATTGCATTCAATCTGTAGATTGCTTTTGGCAGGATTGGCATTTTTACTATATTGATTCTCCCTGTCCATGAGCATGGAATATCTTTCCATCTTGTCATATCCTCCTCTATTTCCCTCTTGAGTGTTTCAATATTTTCCTTATATAAGTCTTTCACTACCTTGGTTAATGATTTTCCCAGGTATTTGATTTTGTTTGAGGATATAGAGAATGGGACAGTTTCTCTGATGTCTTTTTCCAATTGTTTGTCTTCTGTATATAGAAAGGCTACTGATTTTTGTGTATTAATTTTGTATCCTGCCACTCTGCTGAAGGCATTGATCACTTTCAGGAGTTTGCTGTTACTGTTCTTTGGATCTGATATGTATAAGATTATGTCATCTGCAAAGAGGGATAGTTTGACTTCTTCCTTTCTGATTTGTATCCCTTTTATGCTGTTCTACTGTCTTATCGCTTGGGCTAGAACTTCAAGCACTATGTTAAAGAGCAGTGGTGAGAGTGGACACCCCTGTCTTATTTCTGAGTTAAGCAGGAACTCCTTGAGTCATTCTCCATTGAGGATGATTTGTGCTTTAGGAGATCTGTATATTGCTTTTATCATGTTGAGGTATAGACCATCTATGCCTATTCTTTCCAGGGTTTTGAACATGAAGTGGTGTTAAATTTTGTCAAAAGCCTTCTCAGCATCAATTGAGATGACCATGTGGTTTTTACAATTGAGTTTGTTAATTTGGTGAATTATATTTATCGACTTGCATATGTTGAACCATCCCTGCATACCTGGGATGAAACCGACTTGGTCAGGGTGAATTATAGACTTGATGTGGGTTTGTATTCGGTATGCTAGGACTTTGTTTAGAATTTTTGCTTCCAAGTTCATCAGGAATATGGGTTTGTAGTTTTCTTTTTTTGTTACATCCTTGCCTGGTTTGGGAATTAGGGCGATGGTAGCTTCATAGAAGGAGTTTGGGAAACTACCCTCTTTTTCTATGTCCCTGACAAGCTTCAAAAAGAGAGGTTTCAGTTCTATGATGAAGGTTTGGTAGAATTCAGCTGAGAAACCATCTGGACCTGCAAAAATGATTTTAGAAAGGAATTAATTTACAGTTGAAGTGCAGAGGCATGGGAAAATATTAGGTTTGAGAGAGCCTACCAAAATATGATATAAGCATTCCATTTAAGCCCACTTATTCCTGGGGCCTTCTTGTTAGCATTTTTTATTTATCATTTTTCTAGTGATTGCCAAAAACAAATAGAGATGAGTCAACTTCAGCCCCTAGTGACTATAATGAAAGGTGAAGTGGTCTCATGTCTTAAATAAAAAAATAGTTTTATTAAGGTTGTTCTTACACAATTGAATTTTAAGTGGTCAGAGAAGATAGATGTACTTGTCTTCTTTGAAAACAGAATGAATGATCCTCCTGTGATGGTAATAATACCTTTAAATCATTGAACCACTTCTGTTAATTTTAGAGCCTCCCTAGATTTGGGCTGCACCTTGGTTTCATTTGATCTTGTCTGGCTGACTCAAATCATCCATCTATAACAAAAGAGAACATGAAGCTTTCTGCTCTACTGTGTAAATAGAATACTTCTAAATATATGAGTGAGGCAGAGAGAGAGAGAGAGAGAGAGAGAGAGAGAGAGAGAGAGAGAGAGAGAGAGAGAGAACCCACCCCTGCTGATCATTGACCCTGTGAAAAATATAAAAAGAGATGATCAGAGGTGATTCAAAGTCTTCCCATGTCCTACTTCTAGGCCTAGATCCTGAGAGGCATGGGGGCTAGTTAGGGTCTAAGTAGAGTAATAATGTTCAGCTTCCAGATTCCCTTGGCCACTGTCTATTCCAGGGCCCAATTAGCTTAGCAAACTGGAAGATAGAGAATTAAATGGTGCCAAGTGACTGTTAAAGTCTTGGCCTATGTGCTTTTTGGCTCACATAAGTGATTAGTTACTGTAATAGAAGCCACATTGCTGATTATATTGTTTCATCAGGACCATATCCTGTGAGAGCCTTCACGGTCATTCGGGAATGCTAACTCTAGACTGTGGGTAGAGAGGCCAACAGAATGCAATATAACGTAATGAGACCCTGACTACTATTCCATATGAGATGTACACAGGTGGCAGAAAGATACCCTGATGAGGTCGATCAGGGTGAATTATGGTAGACCAGCAGGCCTGGACTCAACACGGGGATCTATTCACTAGAGCAGAGACATCCAGCCCATCCTTCCAAGAAGTCAATTCTGTCTCTCTCCATGCACCACAAAATCAAAATCATCTTTGGCACAGTAAAGTAAAGGAGGAAATTTGAAAAGCCAAGAAATTATTTGAAAGGAAACTGGGTTATGTGGATGACTCTTCAGCCAGAAGTTGAGCTATGTTCATGATCAAGTAAGTCCACCTGGCAGCACTTCCTCTCCTCGTGCCCTAAGCCTACCTGTGAGGAGTCAGAGGGCTATGGAAAAGGTGAAATCTTTCACAGGGAACAAAACTACACCTCTAGAAGAATGCCAATTTCCAACATCTCTTTCATTATGGTCTACAGTTAAATTATTTAATTTTTCTTACTTCTTCTCTACCTGAAAAAAATTTAACTACTGAAAAGAATATGTTATGGAACACTGTCCTCTGAACATTATAATCTTTACCAACCTCATCAGAAGAGCTGTGAATACCTACAGGAGGTAGATCTCAAAATCAGATCTATAGAGCTTCCTTTATAGGAGGGGTTGAGAGGGTCATAACACCTTCACCTTATATCCTGGCCACTCCCTCTTGCATCCCTAGCTTACCTGTAGGTAATTCTTCCCCAGATAACTGAACATGGACTCAGGGGGTGCTGAAGTAAAGAGTGTGGAAGGTTTACTGACCCGATGACTTCATCTATACAACCAGGTGGAAGGATATTGGTGAGAATTTTAGGTGATATGGCTGTTTTGAGCCATATGCAAAAATATATCATTCTCTTATAAGTAAGCTCTCACTCATGCTTCTGTAAATAATCCCCATAAACCCATTAGTTCACCAAGCTAGAGTTCATTGGAACCACTACTTTGGTCTGTCATTGGTTCCTTATTGGGGGGAGGGGTGGAATAGACATGCATTTATGGAACAACTTCATAGTTACTGTTGAGGAGTAAGTGAAAGAATAGACAGAAATAAAGAGGTAACTAGACTAGAGATGGATTTGTGAGTTCGTTTTTTAACTAAAGGGGGAAGACTAAAATGTTTGTTTTTAAAATAAATGCCACAAAATCATGAACCCCAGGTATTAGCACCTCTGTTCTTTGGGGGAGGTCTTGGCTCTGACACCTGTGGGAAGCCCTCCTTATATCTTTTTCCTGCTTGGTCACCTATACCCCAGCTCATAGCTTTATCTTCTCCCTCACCTTCTGAGTGAGCCACCATCCATGTTCTTCTGGGAAGCATTTAGCTCCTTGTCCTTTAATTCAGTGCCACTAGCCTGGAATTTATGCCCTTCACACAATTTCCTGTAAGACCAAAATTCTTAGCAACTCTGAGGAGGAAAGAGGCTCAACACTTTCCACTAACAAGCTGTTTCCCTTCCACTCGCAGTGGGAGCGCACCTTCTCTATCTAGAAATCTACCTGTACTCTTCCTCCAGCAGAAAACCATGGTCTGAATTTTCTTTAGAAAAAGTTTTATCTCTTATTCTTATAGGATTTTCTTTTCTCAGGATCCATTTCACTCCCCTAATCAAAAAAAAAAAAATTGGACATGTAAATGCCCTCAAATCCATTTCCCAAGTTGTGAATGGCGTAGCCTGCTTCAATGTAATGTGCAGTGAGTTGGTCATAGTGACTGAATCACACTAATACAGCAGCACCTCCTGAGAAAGTTTTCATGGTCGGGGATTAAGCTTTCTCTGCTGTTGTCATGTGTACCTATGTCCCCTCCCCTCTTTCTTTCGGGGCTCCTTAAGTTTCCTCAAACATGCGTACACAGCTGTGTACACATTCTTACAGGTTTTTCTTGCTAATTCCAAAAAACACACATCAATCCCACCACCTTCTGAGGACAAATAACACATAGTGAGTTCAATCTACCGATAGAATATAAATGGTACAAAATGTTTACTTCCATCACAACAAAAACAACAGGCTAAAAAAATTAACTTTCTATAATGTTATTCAAGAGCAGGGGATTCAAGAAAATCTTAATGACTCAATGTCTTATGAATTCATGCCAGACATGATTTCAGCAAACACATGTTCAGCACAGTATCAGATAGTGTTCATTGGCCTCTAGTAAACAAACTCCAACTCAGAGCTATGTAATTATTGTGGGTTCTAATTATCACATCCACACAGAAAGTGAATAAGAAGGATCCCAATTTATATCCATCTAGAGTAAAATTGCGATAGCTTCTGGAGGTGAGATTTTGGATTTTTTTCTTAAATATATATTTATTGTCCATAATGAGTTACATTATTCAATAGGCAAACAATGAGTTGTTATCCCCAATTCCCCTATGCCCCCTCCCCCATCCCCAATCAACTGGTTATCCTCCTACATGGGTCTTCTGGATCAGTCCTTGTGGCAGGGGACCCTGGATAGCCTAGTACTCAGCCCGGTCCTCCTGGCCCAAGTGTGTTGTTACTGAAGGGTGCCATGCCTCTGGATAATCTCCCCCACCACGGCTCTCACAATCTTTCCGCCCCCTCTTCTGCACACTTCCCTGAGTCATGATGGATGAGTATTAAGGCTGCTTTAAGGTTGTGAGTTTAGGGGTCTTTGTGTCGAAGATCGTTGGTTTCTGTCTCACTGGCTTATCCTGTGATTTTGGATTTTAAGAAAAGAATTCCTTCATAGACTTGGATGCCTGACTGAAAAGTCAGCTGGACTTACTTCTGTTGCCAGAAATTCTAGCTTCTTTGTGAAAAGTAGCCCATAAATATCACAAATATCTGGCAAGGAGTGAAAAGTAAACTGTGGTTTACAGAAAGAAACTCAGGGAAGATTCATGGATTCACTCCACATAGTCAGAGGAAGGCACAGCAACCAGGCAAGAGGTGAGGGGATGTTTGCTGTGAGTAGTCTTTCTCACTTGTCTGAGAGATTGTCTAGAGGGAACCCTTCGTCTCATACTCTGAAGATTGAAATGCACAAATATGAGCCAGAAATGCTGTGGCCTTTCTGATAATCTTGTAAGAGTGACAGTGATCTCTCCATGGAGGGCACAGACCAGTGGTGCCACTGGGCAGCACCAGTCTTCTTGAGAACATGGAATCATGGGAGCCAACTGGGACCCACATTGCTTACATAGGTCTGAGTTGGATTTTTTTTACTATTGTAACAGGGGTTTGGGGGTCCAGGAAGCATTCTTAAACTCCAAGCCCTGACCATGTGTGTTTTTTACAAAGAGTTGGGATAAAACAATGCTAAGAATAATTATTAAATTATTACATTTATCCCAAGAAAAAGAGAAAGGCAGTTCAGAGAGCTGCTGCCATGTAGAAGGCAGGAGGGAATAGGGAGTCCATGTGGGAGTAGGGGTCCCCCATGTCAGCTCAGCAGAGCCAAGAAGAAGGGGCCACTTACTGGAGCAGTGACCTGGAAGCTCAGGTGAGGTGAAAAGCCAACAAGAGACCTTGCCTACCTGGTAAGCATCTATTTACAACCTTCCTGTGATGGTCTTTTCCTCATAAACTAGAGGTTCTGAGAGAAGGCTGATTGGCCTGGGCTCAGGGGGCTGGATCAGGAAGAGATGATCACAGGTGAGCAGGAGGTGAGAGAGGGCTGATTGGCCTGGGCTCAGGGGCTGGATCAGGAAGAGATGAGCACACCTGAGCAGGAGGTGAGAGAGGGCTAGTTGGATGAGAGTGGGGCAGATGTGAATTCCAGTTCTGTTCCACCGGCAGCAGATGGCAAGGCTACTGTGTGATGTAAGCAGACCCTGTGTTCCAAGTGGGAGACAAAAATCAATTTAGGATTTCTCTTATGAGACTTTTCCTAACTATCTACCTATTAAATATCTAACTATAGAAAGGTATTTGTTAGTCCCAGAACATACTGAACAGTTGTCTACTATTTGGAATGGGCACGAGAAATAATGAGTATTACTTCATCTAAGTAGCTTATATACCTGTGAGGCATGACCAATGAAGTTGTCAGAATTACTTCCAACTATTCTAGTGGCATCTACTCTTTAATTGCAGTGCTTTGGGGGAAGCCTTCTCATGTTCTGTAAACTGGTCATTCACTGACTGGGGCCACATGTTCTCTCTTGGAATAACAGTTGTTTTTACAAATCCTGAGAGGACGGAGATGGCAGGGGAATCAGGAAAACCCATCACCCTGGTGCATATGGAAGCTATCCCAGGCACCCCAATGCAGAGCCTGCTTTTCACAGGGTGAGTTCACTTCCCTTAATCATACTTTATGCTCTCCAAAAATGATGTGGAGGAAGCATACATAATGTACTTAAAGATAGACCATCTGTTTTCTTTCTCTGCCAAGAGAGGAATTCCTTATTAAAATGAAAGCCTCAGGTCATCAGAGGAAGCAGAAAGCTAAGATAAATGTCTTTCCCTTCCAACCCTCCCCCCCCAAAGAAACATATGTACAAAATGTTTCCCATGGCCACTCCATAAAACAGGTGGCTACACTTAACTTTCACACAGAGGCCATTAGCTGAGTGCAAAGGCACAGCCTGAGATTCCTTGAGGTAAAGGTAGGACTGAGTCTAATGCAAGACTGGGAACAAAAGCTGAGATTTATAAACCGCTGTCAAAGGAATATCGAAACCTTGAGGGTAAAGAGTAAGTTGCAGTCATCTCGGTACCTTCCCAGCTTATCTCTGCAGTCATGGAACCATGCAGTAAACCTTTGTCACATGTGTAAAATTACAGAAAAATCTATGTCTTTTCTACAAAATAATATTGGCCCAGTGGTATCCACCACTTCACATTACAATTACATAAGTCATCGCTAAAACATGAAGATACATCCTCAGATGCAAATTGTCCCTGAGTCTGACAAAGCAGATGTCTGTGTAGTTAGCTCATAGTGAGGGAAAATGTTTAAAAATCACAACTTCTGTAGTCATAGCTTAGTCCAGTCACACTGATATAACTAAAAATACACAGCCGAAGGAATTTTAAAACAGAGGAAATGTATTTCTTCCAACTTCCACCAGGTAGGAAGCTCAAGATAATTCTGGCTCCTGCAGGTGTGGTGTGTGGGAAGGACACAGTCTCTGTTTCCAGTATGGTAGCTTGTGATGCTTCCTCCAGAGTTACTAACACTGTGGCCGCACATGGTAGAAAGCAGAAGGCTAAGATGACAGCAGGGACATCTGTTTATGAGCGGGTTAATCCAGCCTTGTAACTTAATCACCTTCCTAAAGCACCGTCTCTGTGTAAAAATCACTTTGGTGCTAAGGTTTGAACAGGTGAATTTGGAAACTCACTCAGACCATGGCAGCATCCTCTTAGTTCATTGTACACATAACTAAGGAAAGTGTCTTTTGAGTAATAGAAACAAATCTCAGTTTAAGTCAATACTGGGTATTGATGATAGAAGTTTGATAATGGGGCTGGAGTGGTGGCTTAGCAGTTAACAGACTTGCCTGCAGAGTCTAAGGACCCAGGTTCAAGTCCCCAGTACCCCCTAAGTCAGATGCACAAGGTGGCACATGCATCTGAGGTTCGTTTGTGGTGGCTAGAGGCCCTGACATACCATCCCCCCTCTACTTACTAATAAATAAAAAGAAATTTTAAAAAGAAGTTTGATAATGATTTTGAAGTTTATGGATTCCCAAAAAAGAATCTTCCCCATATTAATTTTGACAAAAATTTCACCAAAACTAAGGAATGCTGTAAAAAATAAATTCATTTATAGCCCTGTCAGATTAGATCAAACCTCAAACAGAGGATGTTTAATAAAAAAATTAATCAGTTTTATAGAATTTCCAGAACAAGAATACTAACTCTTGGAGACTATGGACCTTCAAATTGTTGGGCTTCATTCATCCCAAAAATTCCTCTTTGTAATGGGACCACTGAGAACAAACACTGGCTCCTTACAAGATTCTAAACACGTGTGTGCCAACCACAGCATGCTGTCCTTTTTCTTTCAAATAAAATTTATCTCCTGGTGTTTTGTGCTGGGCTGGGGTGTGAGCCACACCTACCAAATGAGAAGCTGCTTGTTAACAAGACCTGGAGCAGTGCATGTTCAGACTCTGCAAAGCGCTGCTCTAGACCATGGAGCCCAGAGCACTGTCCAAGAGAGCGAGGACTTTAGCCCCTACCCTGTGCACAGGGAGGGATGGCAGCCTATGAACCACGTAACTCAGCAAAGGGAGCACTCAACTCGAGACCCCTGACATGAGAAAACTTTGCCTTTAAAACATGTGGTTAACAGTAAGCTTTCTGGAGGAGATTTATAATCCCCCAATATCTCTTTTGTGGAGAAAAAGACATTTCTTTTTTCAGTTGCCTTTGGCTCTGGAGTGACTACCATGCATCATGATGTTTAAAACCGTAGCTTGATGGGTAGAGCTGGGAATTGGGCTGAGCTCTCACCTCCCTGTTGCAGAGACTTCGAGCTCTGAGATGAGTAGAGAGAGAAGTCAACTGCAGAGTCCTCTCAGAAAGACTGTGAGCATGTGATAGAACTAACAAGTGCTCACCATGGAAACACTGTCCCCTCTGTCAAACTCTGCCCTTGACTGCTCAAGATAATCTCCTCCCAGCATGGAAAACTCTACCAAGAAGCAAATGGCCAAGATTAGCAAGTTAAGGAACCAATCTATTCTTCTCCTCCTATCTTTCAAGTCTACTCTAGTTGGAGCTTCAGAGAGGCCTCTTCTGCATCTATCATTCTCAAGCCCAGCCTCCAAATCCCATTACAACTTTTACCAGATCTCCAGTGCATCCAAAGCATACATTTAGTTCAACTTTAAAAGTGGACTGCAAAAATGTTATTATCTCATTGGATTTTACAAGAACAAGTAGCTTTGAGCTAGGTATGGGAACAGAATATTAGAAAACACCCATGTTACAAAAAAGAAAATAAATTAATCCCTGAAATATACCCAGCAGAGCTCAAATCTTAATACTCATCGGTTATCTAGTTGCCCAGGTATTTGTGAGACAATGCCTTTAGCAATGTAGCCTGATCAGAGAGACTTAACCAACGTGCTTGAATCTAAAATATATACATGTCCCATCTTCCAAGAAAAGAATATACCTTTATGGTAATAAGTTAAAATTCTTATCATTAGAATAGTTTTAACACTGAATTTTACTTAAGATATTCTTCCATCTTCTCTACATTTATGATAAATATCTACTAGTTGATATTCAGGGTCATGTTCTGGTAGATGATTGGAAATCAATAAATGTGTTCCCTCCTTTTCCTCTATATCAAATGTGGATGATTGAGAATTTCATACAAGAGGTAGTTCAGTAGAACCTGGAAAGGAAGAATGGTGTGTAATATGGGAGAAATGGGGATGGCAGGATTCCATGCTGGATTGAGAAAAAGAAATTTAAACAGATACAAAAGCAAACAGGGAGGTGTCATGTGGCCAAATGAACTTAACAATGTACTAAGAAACTATGCTGAGAAGAAAGGCTGGAGGTAGTTTGTAAAGAAAATATTTTTCCCCATAAAATAATCTTGCCATAAATCCAACTATATACTAGAATGATGAAAATATTTATAGTTAATAAAATATGGTTTATTCCAAATCTATTTCCTCTTTTTTTCATTTTTTTCAAGGTTGGGTCTCACTCTGGCCCAGGCTGACCTGGAATTCTCTATGTAGTCTCAGGGTGGCCTCGACCCCACAGTGATCCTCCGACCTCTGCCTCCAGAGTGCTGGGATTAAAGGCATGTGCTACCATGCCCTGCCCAAATTTATTTTTTATACAATGAAATTTTGATTTGGAGAGTTCGTAACAAAATAGAGCACGGTTATTTAAAAGTCTTTTCTAACAACAAGGTGTGGGGGATATACTTTTCAGATCAATTTGCTCTGAAATTAGTATCTATAAGACTCTAACAATGATCGTGTCATCCCATAGCTGTTCTTTTCACAGCTTGCCACTGTTAGGTATATTTGAAAAACCAATATGGAGCAGATCAATATTGGACTAGCATAGAGCAGGACCTAGCCCACAGGAAACATTTCAGTTTTCTGACATAGAACGATTTGAGTACTACTCTAACAGGCCGGGTTCATCCCTATTCCTAATTCCCTGAGTGCATATATATATATATATATTCTATCTATCTGTCTATCTATCTATCTATCTATCTATCTATCTATCTATCTATCTATCTATGCATCTATGAAAACCTGGTTTCTTCATTTGGTATAAAGAAGAAAAAAACTGGGAAAAAATCTCTGTCTCATAAGGGTGTGAGAGAATGATATTGGTTGTAATATACAAAAGGGGCCAAGCCCAGTGTCTGAGCATAAGGTGAGCAGACAAGGAGGGTGATGGGGGTTCATGCTTTGAGCAGTATTGTGCACTGAGCTCTGAGTAGATTCATTCCCCTAACCAGTTGCTTCTAAGAATTCTGTGGTCATAACTAGTTTTCACTTAATCAGTTTCTTTCATTTTTTTCCCTTTGGAGCCTGTGATTTGTTTCCTTTATAAATCCATTCTTTCTGAGCTAGTTCAATAAAGGAAGAGGTGAAAAGAACCAATCCAAGTGCAGCCTTTCACTCTGCTGGGGAGACTTGGGGCTCTGTCCCTCTGTAGAATGGGGAATGCAGTCAAGTGAATGTCCAATATATGCATTTTCAAATTGCTTTGTTGTTGAAGATATGTTTTAACTTTGTAGTTTCTACCTTATCTAATACTCTGACATTTCTTTGAGTAGAAATGACAAGAGTTAACTGGGGAAACATCTACCTTTTTCCCAAACTATGCACTTGACTCAGATCATCTTGCAATCCCCACCTTGTTTTAGATAAAGTCTCAGAGAGGGTAAGAAGCATGTTCAACAGCACACAGGAAATGAGTAACAGCAGAAACAAGGAAGCAGATATTTGGATCGAAATTCTTCCTTCACTGCCAGATGTCCCTGGAATTCAGCATTCTAGTAAGATGCGTTCCAGCTCAGGATCTTTTCCAAATAAAGAAATGGTTATCAGGTCTGTTTTTGTTTGTTTGTTGATTTTTCTAGATTTTCTGCAACCTCTCTTCTTTCAAAATAAAAACAATCATTTCTCTTTGCTGTCAACATTGCCAACTTTTTCAGTCTGCTCTCTTGAGACTTGTTTTTAATCCAATGTGACTTTAAAACCGTCATAACAGATATTGTCAGAACTCTGTGATGGATCTCCCGAGATGGAGTCCCCAGGTTTCTGTTGCAGCAAAGAGCACAGACTTGGGCTTCCTTTGACCTTTTCTGAGGATGCTCAGAAGTCTGTTTTGATTCCTTGATGTTCAGAATAAATTAGACTCACAGAGCAAAGAATTCCTGATAGATGAAAGCTTGTATAAAGCTCTTGGTCTCACTGCCATTATTTGTTTTATTTTCTGACTGTGGCGGCATTACTGGAAATACTACCTTGCATTTGCTCAAAGTCTGTGGATGGGCATCTCTTTCTGCCTCTTGCCCAGCTCAGGGACAGACAGCTGTAAATTCTTTCATGTGTCCATCAAGCACACATCTTTTTAGAGTTTGTCTATTTGCCAAGCATTATGCAAGATATGGATGAATCATAGATTCAAAAAAGACTCCGACCCTCCTCAAGTTGCTGGTAACTGAGACAAACAATAGGAAAACAGCTAATTACTTGTGTCACAGTCTGGATATGTCCACAGGATGCGGGAAGCACAGAGTGAGGCCTGCTGATAGCTCGCAAGGGACACTTGTGTCCTGCATTAGCCTCAGATGCTTTTCAGGAGCACAGTGTCAGAAATGATGCCACAGGCAGAAGGAGCTCCACATGTGCAGACAGGATGCATCAGGAAAGAGACGGTCAGGACTGGGAACTGCAACCACATATGGCAGAGCCCAATCCTGCCCTGACTTACAGTGTATGTTCCTGATATCCAAAGTGCAACCCTTGCCACCATGGCCAATTTCAAGCTGTCATAGCTTTCACAGCAGCCTTGCAAAATGTCCAAATATTACCAATCACCTCTCAAGAGTAGTTCCAGCATACAATTGAAAAACAATCACTCTACCCACAAGAATCAAATAGTATCATCCCAAACCATCCAGCGCTCAGCAGGAAGTCTAATCATCTGCCCTTTGTATACACACCAATGAAGACCCAGTGAGTTTATGGATACACCTGCTTCCTAACAACAATTATTGGTATTCCCCAAATAGCATGCTTGTCTCATTTGTAAGCAAAGAGATCTGTATTGGAGATTTAGGGCTCACATCACAGGAAAAACAAATGAGCCAGAAGGAGGCATTTCACCTGGCTCTTTGTGTATGCAGTCATGCTGCCTGATGAAAGAGCTGGGCAAACACCCTGCAGGCTTCACACCCCACATCTGTCTCCCTCAGTCCCACCCCCCAGGAATGCACACTAACAGGGATAGTGTCTTACCTACCTGCCTGCTGGAAACCTCATGGCTAGCTCAGCAGATTTAGAAGCATTCTGCTGAACAGGAGGGATTTTTAAGGCTTTCCACCACCCATCAACACAATACACATGAAACCATTTTTTTAAATATATATTTATTGTCCATAATGAGTTACATTATTTAGTGGGCAAACAATGCGTTGTTATCCCGAATTCCCCAATTCCCCCCCTCCCCATCCCTGATCAGTTGTATATCCTCCTCCGTGGGCTGTCTGTATTAGTCCTTGTGGCAAGGGATACTGGATATCCTAGTACATGAAACAATTTTAAAAGTGTAATCTTCCTTCTTATGCAACCACAATGCCCTAAGCTGGGCATGATGTCTATCCACATGCTTTGTGCATGTGCAAGCTAGGGTTTCCAGGAGAGCAGCAGAAGTCACAAAATAAAACAACCAATGTCACCGAGACTAAGAGTTTTACAAAAAGTATTAATTTATAAACCAAAATATCAGTGTTTCACTGATAAAAATGATAGCACACATTCCCTCTCGGGAAGATAGATAACAGTCTCTTATTTCTCAGAAGAAATTCTTAGCCTACACTATAGAAGAAAACATGATCATACCAAAAGAAAGCATCTATTAGGAGAACTGTATTTTAGTAATCTATCACACAGTGTGGCAATGATAGCTGATGTTTCATATATTTCAAAATAGAAGAGCAGATTTTAAATGTTCTAACCACAATGTTAGAAGGTGTTGTTTAGTTTTCTTATTTTTGCTTTATTTCACCAACTCACATATTAATAGGTATAGATGTATATTTTTCACTTAGAGTGTATTTTTATTAATTAAAACTTTGTATGGATATATCGTCTGTTTCATTTCCCTCCTTCCTGCACCCACTTCACTGGGGGCTCTCCTTCCTTAGTGGGATTACTGGGATTCACCATGGAGTTGTGGATTATTAGTTGTGAGATCAGCAGTCACTGTATGTGAAGGGGGGGCAATGCCTCTCCATAGCCCCTCCCACCCTGTGGCTCTTACATTTTTTTCTGCCCCTCTTCCATGAAATTCCCTGAGCCTTAGTGGGTGTGTTTTAAGTCTGTTTTAGTGTTGAGCTCTCAGCATCTTCTGGATTTCTGCCTTGGTGCATTTTTAATATCCTCAGTGTCTGTCTCCATCACCCTGGTGCAGGTAGGTTGTCAGGCTCCCCATGGAAGCAGTGCTCTTGTGCATCTCGCCAATTCCTCCACACAACTTTTAATTTCCTTAATTATTCCACATTGAATCCATCTTTCAATATATCATATCAGGGCTGGAGAGATGGCTCAGCGGTTAAGGCACTTGCCTCCAGTGCCTAAGGCTCTGGGTTCAATTCCCCAGGACCCACATATGCCAGACCCACAAAGTGGTGGCCCTGGTGCGCTCTCTCTCTGTCTCTGTCTCTGTCTCTCTCTCTTTCCTTGAAAATGACTAAATAAAGTATTAAATATATCATATCATACTTCATATAATTATATTGAATAATATAATTCATTATATATAATTGTCTATGTCTATGTTGGGTTTTTTAAAGTACAAAAATTAGACACAGAACACATGTAAGAGAGTGAAAGAAAGCAGATCGCATACTTCAGTATTTGCTAAATTTATCATCCATTGTTGGGTTTTAGAGAGGGTGATATAAAAGGGGACAACTATTACCCATCATCTATCCCAATAATAAATAAAAATCTGTTTTCAGTTTATTTTGTTGTTCATTTTGTTCTGAACACCACCTATAGGTATAAGAGAGAGTGCTGATCTGACACTGATGCTTTGTAAGTCTTTCCCACAGTAGAACCAGTTCTCCAGACAATAAAATAATTTTCTTCCCCATCCTGGAAGCCTCTCTCTCATGCCATAAAAGGGTTTTATTCCCTACTCACCACCTCCACCCAGGGAGACCTATACAGTTTGATTAGAAGTGTGTCTTTAAGTAACTTTAATATAGTAACATTCCAAGTGCCAAGGGACATTTCCACTCTGCAAAGAGATGAGACATGATGGGAGGAAAAGTGTGTTCAGCAGCAGGAAGACCGTAGTTCAAACCACTTATTATGGTTTGAATTTGGAATGTTCCCCTTGGGCTTATGTTTTGGAAGCTTGGTCCACAGTGGTGGTGTTATTTTAGGTGGTTGTGGAACGTGTAGGAGGTAGTTATTCACTACCCTTGATTCTGGTCATGTTTGCCCACTGTACCCTCATTAGCAATAAAGTAAAATAAATAAATAAAAGCTCCTATGCTCCCACTTTCATGAGCTGCTCCACAATCCCACAATCTCTCCACCATGATGGACTGAAAACCTCTGAAATTGACTAACAGACATCTCATCCCTCTTAATGTGTTTCCTTCAGGAAGTGTGGTCACAGAAACACAAAAGTAACTGAATACAACCCCTTGAGCAGCACCCAACAAGATGCCTTCTCCTTACCACATGCCCCAGGCTAAGAGAAAGGATCGGTTTCTCCATGGACCTTTCCCACTTTACAAAGCCAAAGAACCACAGTGAAAAGCTTGGTTATGGAGGTCACATGGTGTGGGGCTCCAAGTTTCATGATAGGTCCCAGTGATGGCTAGTGAGCTACCCAAGGAGAGGGAGGCACTTGGGACTGGGTCAATAAACGTCCAGTCTCTCTGACATTGTCTGTGTTTGATGCATACCCCATAGATCTGGCAAAGGGGACCCATATTTGTAAAACACCCCCCCACACACAGCTCTGAAAAATAACACATCAGCTTTCCATACGCTGACTTGTTTGCTGCAGGAGCCCTAAAGCACAGCCAGGACCCTGAGTAGGTCAAATGTATTTTCCTTCAGCCAGAGAAGCAATCCTTTCTAAATTAAATGCCAGGTGTGAAGTAAGTCTCTTCCTTCGCACTCCTCCACTTTGAGTACACAGAAATTCTTGTGCAAGTGCAAGATAATCCATGCACAATTCCCCACAGGGGCTCTGTACTCCAGATGTGCAGCCAGCCCTGGCTCTGCTGTCAGCCAGGCTTTGCTGCTTTGAGACACAGCACCTCCTGTACCAGATCTCCCTCTGGCATCCCAGCCTGCCTTGCAGCATAGCTGTGACTGTCTGGCTCTTGTCTCCCCGCACTACTTCTCAAACCCCCACCCTCACCCCATCTTCTGCCTGTCTGGGGTCCTCTGTCCTTTGGCTTACATTCACTCTTTTGACTTTAAAGTTGAAACTGAATTTACCTTTCAAAGTAAACATTTCTTTTTCAATGTGGAGGATTTATGGGTTCCTCTCTCTGGATGACACAAAACCTTTTCCAAGATGAGATGGAACTTGTGGGGGTGGAAGATTATAGTTTACTTTTTTGTGCACACATATATGCATGTTCAAATGTATGTGGGTGGACAGGTGGGTGAAGTGTGCCTGCACATGTGTGTGCATGTCAGAGATCGATATCAAGGGTCCTCACCAATCACTGCCCACCTTATTTTTTTCTGACAAGGTCTCCCACTAAACCTACTCACCAATTCCGGTAAGCTAGCTAGCCAGCAAGCCCTGGGGAGCCTCTATTAGTAGGCATATACCACCATCAATTATGATTTACTTTAATGTAAGGAAAAAAGAACTATGACAGGAGCTTTCCATCCCACTTCCTTTTCTGTACCTACTAAGTGCCAGCACAGCTAAATCCTCAGCATGTGTCATTTGTCCACAGCCTCAAAAGAAGACAACCATGAAATGCCTGCCTGTTACAGGCTATTCCATGTCGTGTTCAGCCTCCCGCATATGCTACAGAATGGGTCTGGATTGTGTACTTTGCTGAAAACTGCATGGGTTTACATTGCAAACCCAGGGTTCACTTGAGGTCTGATTTTAGGAAGCTACCTATGTTTCTTTTTCTTGACCTAAAAAAATGGACTTGCAAAACTTGTTGTAAGAGTCAAATGAATGCACTGTAAAGTGCTTAAAATAGTACCTGGTAACAATAAATGCTCCATAAATGTTCTCTACTGCTATGCTATCTGATTTGCTTGGCACTGAAGTTGCTGTCTTGGTTCTTGTTTTTAGCTATAAAAACATTGAAGTTTGGACTCACCCCATGTCATAAAGGAGGAGTTCATGAGCCCAAATATGGTCATAGGCAGAACATCTAAATTCATACTCGGTCAACTCCATGCTGGCCCATCTCTCACTTCTCTTATTTTACTTCCTACAAGCTAATCTTGAGATCCTGCAGTTTCAATTTGGCAAGTAAAGCAGCAAAAGTAAACATAATATTCAGAATATAATTTTGACCCCAGCAACATCTGTCCTCTTGGACCAGGCAGACAACTCTTCTTCTGGTATCTTGGCCATTTAAATAACATTTCATTTAGAAAAATACTTCCAAGCCTTTCCAAAGCAAGGTCGAGTCCCAGCAAATGAAATTGTCTTCCTGGTCACATTGCTCTTTATTCCAGCTGGACATCACATCTGCCATTTCAAAGAGCCCCTGGACACCCAAAATTGGTCAGTGAGTCCTTTCTAGTATTATGAATAGGCATCCTTTTGGAAGTTTTCTGCGGATGACTATTTGTAATTTTTAACTTCCCTTCTCCCAGTCAGCAGCAGCCTTTGAGTTCCTGCACACCATTTGTTTGAGATTTATACTAAATCTTTCTAATAACCACTTCATGAAAAGATGTTGCCTACAAATACTGACAAGCAATGTGGCCACATCTCCAAAATTGCTACCGGACTGTTCTAATATCCAGGCCCATGTTCATCTCTCTTTTGAAAATATGAGAGCTTCTTTTCATTCTGTTCCCCTGGGGTTCAGAAGATTTTTAAGGACAGAGTAATCTCCCACAAAATTTGACTTCTCTGGGGCTTTCCATACATATTTGTGCAATACCATTTGTTGACAGAAACAATGCTACCTAACAGCATTGAAACATCAGTGAGATGGAAGGAAGGGAAAAGACACCACCTCTGGGGGGTGGGGGGTGATTGCTAAGAAATTCGGCTAAAGTAACAGAGCCCATTCTCAGATCTATTATCTTGGGCACCCCACCATTTTCAATCCTTCAGTCTAACATTTCAGTAACTTTCTCCCAACTTCGTGGCAGCATAGAACACACGAAATTTTATATCATTTTCAAATTCCCATTTTCCCTTAAGGAAAGCCCACTGTGACAATTTTATTCTTCTTTATTTCTTCTCTGTACTACACGTGTGAAGCTGATAGCACAGAATAAGATCATATCCACAATCAAATTCATGTAGGCTTTGTATATTGGAAAACCAAATAAATGGTATATAAAATGCATGTGTGTGGGGCAGTCACTATGCCACAGTTGTCTGGCTACAGATACCATGGAAAAAGGTGTTTTATAATCTCCCTGAGACACACAGTGGTCTGCGCTCCATGGCCCACCTTCCCTGGCTCAGAGGTCAGAAACAAAGCCTTGTCTTCCTCTCATGTTTAAAATGTCTGTGTTGAGCTGAGTTAAAGGCGGTTCAAGCTGATGAGGCAGGATGCAGCCTGGAGCTGTAGCTGGTGTGCAGAAAGGTGTCTTCCCTCTGTCCTCACAGTCTTCACCTCTCTCACGACCTGCAGCGCATGCTCGAGTGTGTCTTCGGGCACATTCTTTTCATCTCAAGTGCAGCTAATTCATTGTTTCAATATTAACATTGGCCTTGACACAAAATTTCAAGGGGAGAAAACTAAGAAGGTGGATGGGGGAAGGGAAGACATGACAAACTACACACAGCTGACTTGATGTTGAAAAGTTGCCCCTGGAGGGAAATTTTAGATAGAAATCTATATAGTCTGGCATCAGCATGAACATACATCATTTTGTAATTAATTTGGAAGAGTTGAGAAGAAACATTGACTATTGATTCCAATTAGCTTTGGGGTCTAAATTAATTGTTTTCTTGCTTGAAAATTCCTCATTAGACACTGGTGTGGGTGGAGGGAGAGTAGTGTTCGGATGCCATGAACCCACAGAATGGCATTGCTGCAGTATCTAGGCAGATCCCTCCATTGGATTTTACATCAGCGTCTCTGGCTCCTCACGTGCTCAATGTGACTTCCTCATGAAATGCTAGTTTCTGGGATCTTGGAAAATGTTCTAGTCATAACCCCATAAAGACCAGCGTTTTCAAACTTATTTAGAATTTGCTGGGCTTTTGCACTGATAGAAAATTAGAAATGAATTTTAGTCAAATGTTTACATAATAACTCTTATGGTTTCATGGACTCAGAAAAGAATTGTATTTGGGCTCTGTTTAGGCATCTGGATATCTCGAGCATCTTGAGTCTTTTTATTGCTCTTTTGCATGTATATGTATGTGTGGTGTGTGTGTCCATGTGTGTGGACTCACATGTGTGGGGCTCATGTGTGTGCAGGTGCGGATGAGTTCACATGCATATGGAAACTGGAGTTTACCATGGGGTGTCTTAGTCAATCTCTCTCCAATATTTCCAACTTATTTTTGAAAAAGGATCTTCTGCTGAACCTGAGCTCACTGACTCAGCTACACTAACTAGCCAGCAAGCCCCAGGGATCCTTCCTCGCCCAGGAAGCCTCCCAGTGCCAGAAATAAAAGCACATACATTCATGCCCAGCTTTTTTCTTTTCTTTTCTTTTCTTTTCTTTTCTTTCTTTCTTTTTTTTTTTTTTTTGTGGATTCTGGGATTTCCAAACAGGTCTCAGGCTTCTGGGCAAGCACTGTTCCCACTAAGCCATTTCTGTCGCCCCTTTCATGAGTCCTGTGTTCTTAGTTTGCCCTCTTGGTTCCAAGCATGACTTTCAGCTGCCCTGTAAAGGCCCTGCAGTTTGACTCATCTGCATCTGCAGCTTGCTATTAAGTATGGACCCTGGCACTGACCTCGATGAGCCTCTTCCAAAGGACCTTCCTGCTGGCTTATGAATGCATTCATTTCTCTTCCTCTGTATGCTATCAGAATCTTTTCCAGTTGTTTGTTGTCAAGATGAGACATTGACATAAGATCAAATATAAGCAGATATCAACACTTAATTATCCACAGATCCTTAGCTTTGTTGAGGGAAAGGAGGGCTCTTAGGGCTTCCAAGGCTGGTCTTTTCATGTCAAGTCCCAAATCTAACAAAGTGGAACAAAGAGCTATATGATTTCCAATGCATATTCTTCCTCCACATTGAAAATGACACAGGAGTCATGGAGAGAGGGGAAGGGGACAACGGTTCTGAACTAAGTATGCTGGCTTTGCTTCTTCGGGCCTAGGTTGCAGCAGAGACAGAGTCTTCCAAAGCAAGCCCATTTTCACATCCAAACTAGAGATGTGCCAGTGATAAAGAGAAGTTTCTTGAGCTGGCAGGCCTGAGGCAGCTGGAACAGTGTCCTGTATTACTGGGAGTAAAACTTGCACTTAGAGTTACTGAGAACCAAGGGAGTCACAGAAGAGCTAACTAAACAGTCTGTGGCCTGCAGGGAACTGGAGTTGGCCCCCAAGACATTTAGCATGGAGATCTTATACCCAGAGCAAGTAGGGACATCAGTTGCCATGAGTAGGGTGTACCCACATGACATTGGGCATTATAAGTAGAAAGACACAGAACCAATATTAAGACCAGAAAAGCACATGGACTCTATAGTAACTGAGAACTTGGATCATCTCAGTGAGGAATAGCATGAAACCTGAAGAAGCCTTGGAAAATGGAGCATTTGTCAAAAGTGGCAAAAATAGATCTGGAGAGGCCGTATTAATCATTTAAGTTTTTAAAGAATCCATTTATTCCAGAGAATACTGTATGCCTGTAATCAGGAGAAAGGCCAAGGAAGTCAGAGTGCAAGTTGAAGGTCAGCTTGGGTCATAGTGAGTTCTAGCAAAGCCTAGGTGACACACTGAGACCTCCTTTCAGGAGAAAGAGGAGGAATTAGCTCATCAGCGTAAACCAAGGACATTCAGTGACCAGTGATATGTGGTCGCAGTATTCATTCAGTGACCAGTGATATGAGGTTGCAGTGTTCATTCAGTGACCAGTGATATGAGGTCATGGTATTTATCCGGTGACCAGTGCTGAAATCTGAAGTCCTATTTCACTCCCCTGACTGTTTCTGCCTCTGAGTCTCCTTTTAACAATTCACAGCTGTTCTTGAATGTTTAAATAGCATCCCAGCAATTATTCATAGTTACCAAAACTAATTCCAGACCACATTAGTCTTTCCATAGTTGAAAACCTATTATTTTTCTAATTAATAACATAATTCATATGTACGTTTAAATTGTACAACACAAAAGTCTAAAACACTATAAACCACCAACTAGAAAACTACTATGTTTGCTTTTAGCAAATCCATATGGATATATGTTTATGTTGCACTTAAATATTTCCTATTATAGATAAGCATATTAATTTTCATGCATGTGAAAGTTCATTCCCATTCCTTATCATTTTGAGCTTAATAACTGGAGATAAAATTCATGTGATACAGTATTCACAGTTAAAGTGTTAGACTCTCAGTGTCAAACTGTCTAACATGAAATTTGTACAAGTTAATTTAATTTATTAAGTACTTCTATACTTTTCATTATGTGTACAGGAATTTTCTTTTTCACACTTATATTAATTTAAATAAATTAGTTATGACATGAACTCTTTATTGCTGTGATTTAAGCATTTTGGAAAAGTTTAAACCCAAATATCTAGTTCTGAAATTTACAATTAATAAATTCTCATACATTGATTGCCAGAGTACACTTTGAAAAACCGTAACTGTTGAAATATTCAAGATTTCAATCTGTCAAATATAGAATTCCATTTTGTTTTTGTTTTTCTAGGAAGGGTCTTGCTCTAGCCCAGGCTGATCTGGAACTCACTATATAGTCTCAGGGTGACCTCAAACTCACTGCAATCCCCCTACCCCTGCCTCCCAAGTGCTGGGATTCTTTAAAGGTGTGCACTACCATGCCCGGCTAGCACTCCATTTTTTATCAAAAACTATATTTATTAAAAAGCGCATTATGAATATCATATAAGAAAACAATTATTTTGGAAATGGAGGTTTTAATCAGAAACACATGTGTGAATTTGCTAGTTGTCCACTGATTGCCCCTTGAGATTTAGCCCTGACATATACGAGGCCTTATATCTAAATATTACATATGTAAATATACAAATCATAGTCATGGTAATACCAAGTCAATCCTGAATTTGAATTCTCTCAGGATTTAGCTTTGTACTTGGAATCCATATCTGTGCTAAAGGTCATGCAAATTATGGGATAGAGCAATAAATATCAACTCAATTTCCTGGTTGCCTTGCGTGTAGTAAAGACTTGTTGATAACTAGGCACTCAGTGTCACCTTGGTGCTCAGTAAGGCATGGTTCCTGCTCGTTCACCCCACACTAACACGACAACCCCCTGTAAAATGAACCAGATGTAGAGCTCATAGCTGGGGGCTGGGGTAGAGCCTGCACAAATTAGAGGCTCACTTCATAGAGGCTTCAGAGGATTAGAAATGGCCAATGCATTTCCTCAGTGCACAATCCAAAAGACAATGAAATTCCAAGGGAAATGGTTGGCTTCTTTCCCTCTAATACTCTGTTCACACATCTTATGAAATATGATTTCATTAAAAACATGACAATGTGACCACAGAGGTCAGTAAGGCCATCAACAATCCACAGTCATCCAAGTCAGAACTCAAGGACCCATGTGAGTGAGTGAGTGAATGGGGCAGTGGAGAAGGGTGAGGTATTCATAGGGTACATATCTACTCACTGGTACTTGAATGCTTTCCAACATTACCTATTTTCCTAAAAATATAAATCAAATCATAAATTAAAATGGGAGAAGAATCTCAGAGATGAATAAAGACGCACACGAACATAGTCACAAGAGTCTAGATGTCATGCGCTGATTATAAGCAGAAACACAAAACCTGATCATTGAAAAACACAGGCTGCAATTTTAGTGAAATAGAGAACATTCCTGTTTCAAGAAAGCAGGGATTTTGCTCCTAAGCAATAACATTTTGGGGGAAAAATTACTTGTGTTCATTTTGGAAAAAAAAAAAGAATTTTCCTCTTATTTAGTCTCCATTTTTGTTTATATCATATGAAAGATTTTGATAAGAAATAAATTCATTTTTCTAGGTTTTCCTAGGTCAGGACCCTTGCTTTCTGTAAAGAATTAGTAAATATTATTTCTTCCTCTGTTTTGGTACATCTTTTTATTTTTACATATGATTGACAAAAACATTGCAAACATGTAAGGTGTACAACATGATGTTTTTATGTAAGTGTGCCTGACTAGTGATTCCCACAATTGAGCTAATAGCATCACCTGGAATGGTTAATGGCTTACACATGCATGTGAGAATATTTAAGATGTAGTCCATTCAGAAAACTTCAAGTCTTTGCAGTAAGAATGAATTTAGAGGACATTATAATACCATGTAGCCAGATTAATGACAAGAAAGGAGCCTGAAACTCAAGGAAGTAAGCATACAGATCTAAGTAGCATAAAGTTATTTGCTCAGTTTATAATAGGATGAGAATATGAAATGTGAAAAAATCCATTAGGAAAATTCAGATCTGCAGGGTAGGTGGGCCGACTTCCTTATGTCTCTATGTCATCATGCAATACTTAGAGCAAGTTGGATGCAGAAATGAAAGGCTCACTCATGTATTTGCTGGATTTCAGATGCCTTCACATGTGTTTATGTTTCACAACTACCTACACCTTGAAGAAACTGAAGGAAAACAAATACTTTAAGAAGTACCCTCAGAGCTGGGAGGATAACTCAGGATAACAGGCATGAGGAATGATACCCATTTTGATCCATTCAAAAATTTTATGAGCGGTGTTGTGTTCCTATAATTCCAGCTCTGGGGAGGCAGAGATAGAAGGATCTATGGGACTTGATGGCCAGTAGTCCTGACTAATTCATGAGCTCCAGGCCAATGAGACACCCTGTGTCAAAGGAGGTGGTCAGAGTTACTAAGGGTGACACCCAGATTGTCTCTCCCCCCACACATACACACACATGTGTGTCTGCATACACACCCATTAAAAATAACAAGAACCCACTGCTTTAAAGGTTGGGGAGAGTAGAAAAACACATGATATGAAAGTCTGAGGAATACTAGGGTTGGAAAGCTTTAAGCAAGGGTTTGAGGCAGGGAGATAAGGACAAAACTAATGATAGGTTGTCAACCAAAACTAAGTAGTATGGAAAAGCTATTATGAATCATGCTACTTTGTATGCTAATTAATAAAAACAAAAACTTCAAAAGTATCTTGAATGGAGGTACTGTGCAGAGTTGTATAAAATTATTCAATGAAAATCTCTTATTGGGAATGGTCTATCTCCTTATCAGTTGTTGGCAAGGGAGGATATTGAGGTCCCCAAAATATATACTATTGACACCGCTATTGATTGCCCATAAGAACTAAGTAGTAAGACCCTATCACTGAAGATACCACACATTTTGGTTGGAAAATGTGGAGATATGAATCTGGAACTGCTCTGGTAGCTTCCTCCTCGCTGTCTTTGGCAGCAATGGAAGTTGCTCTGTGGGCTTCTTAGGAGAATTGTCATCAAGCCTTATTCAGCCATGAACCCTGTATGCTAGATTACCAACCTGCCAGCCATGGTGTGCCCACTACAATAGTGGCATGCCTGTTATGAAGGTAACTAACCACTATCATATAGGATTCAAAGCCACTCAACAGGAGGAAATACATGTCTGATACTGTAAACCTCCTCAAAAGCCCATGGCTGGGAAGGTCACAGACCCTACTAGGGAAGCTATTACTATTGGTTTGCTTAAATGGCATAATTTGCCTATCAAAATGCCCTCTAAATGGTCATCTTTATGCCCACAGATTAATGTTGTTCTCAGCTTTAGTCAAAGAAACTTCTTTTGGCAGTGGGAAGCAGAAACTCATAATTCTCAAAGTGCTGAGAATAAGTGGTTATCGAAGGCTCAGTCCTAAATGAGTCATCTCTTATCACCCACTCCAAGGCTCAGGGAACATTGTGGAAGAGGGGACTGAAAGAGTGTAAGAACCAGAGGAAGGCTTAGAATGTTGTAGAACAAAGTTTGGGAATGACAGGGACATTATGCTCTTAAACTGTCAGCACCTTTGATTACCTACACATGTCCTGCTCAAGTTTGGGCCTATTAACAGTCAATCATGGATAGGGGAGGATCTCATGAGGCCCCACCCCTCCCTGAGGACTTATACATAGTTAATGATTGCTAGGAGGGGAAGGAGAGACATTTCTTCAGTGCTATAGATGGTACATTTCCCATGCTTCTATAAATAACTCCCAATCTATGGCCCTGTATGCAACTATAAGTAAACCCACTGGGTCTCTCTCTCTCTCTCTCTCTCTCTCACTCTCTCTCTCTCTCTCTCTCTCACACACACACACACACACACACACACACATAAGACAGGAGCACAGAGGGGAGCTAGTTGAGAATTGGAAGGTGGCAGACAGAGTGGGAGGGGGCAAGAGAGGGTGATGTAAGTAAGTAGATCAAAACATTTCACATACCTGTATCAAAATGACATAATGAAACCTATTATGCATGTATAATTGATATTAAAATTATAGTGCTCATAAAAACATAAAAAAGAAGATCCCCATGCAACAGAATGCTGTTAACATTTGCATCATTAGAGGCTAAAAACAAAGTATTTTTGCCTACTATCTCACATAAATATTATATCTCTACCCTACCGTTTAAAAGTACACTTGTCTGCGACCATAACCATACAGATAGTTACTAGGAGAACCTGTGTGTGATCTCAAAGTCAATGCCTTTAGTCTGTGTACTAGACTTCCAGGGAGTAACGTCATGTCTTGCTCAAGTCTCACTACATGAATATTCAAGGATTCATAGAATGTTAAAATACACATTTAATATTCAAATAAACTATTACAATCACACCTATTATATTTGATATTTAGCATTTATAATTGGCTAGCATGATTTGCATAGTGGTTCAATCTTGAATATATTTGTAATAAATAACTCAAACAAAGAAACATACCATCTAAATGCAATTAAAGTTTGAAAGCTCTAGCTGTAATCAACAAAGCAAGGAGTATTCAGGCTCTTCAAAATAAAAGGAGAGGGATTATTACAGGTCATTATAGGCCAAGGGGGAAGCGGGAACTATTTTTAAAAGGAAGATTTTTCTTCATTTTCTCAATATTCCACAATCTCTAAGAGAAAATTAAATGATTTATACCCTCTGTGAATATTAACCTTAACATTCAACATTTAATCTTAGTTTTAGGTCTACCTATACTTCAGCATGATCTGGAAGTGATGAGCATATCATACAAGTGTATTATGGTTTTATTTATCCACGTGTAAATATCCTGTCATGAAAAAGCTTCCTTATAGAAGGCCAGACATAGCTTCTTCCAAGTGGTAAGCAGTTCCAAAAATGGCACCCATCATTTGTCCCTCCGAATATCTCTTCTCCTAGAAGTTGGCTGGAGGTAATGGCCCACACCTTCTGTCACACAGACCCTTGCAAGTCATCAGTGATTTACATTTCCTCCAGTGCCCCACCTAATGCCTATGTAACTGCCAAGTCTAGCAGGCATGAGGCTGTAGGTCTTTGCCAGCCAGAGGAACCTGGCTGGGAGACTCCATCACTACTGCTCATATTTTCTGGAGGTGGGGGCCTGTTAGCTTCCCTTGGCTCCTAGGGGTCCCAGCGGGAAGTGGATCCTCAGAGCATCTCAGAGTCTCTCCACCCCTGTCCTATCCCACAAGGGATGTGGAGTGGGTCTCCTGCTTAGCAAGAATCTCCAGTCGCCTGCTCCACCCACATCTCTGGAAGGAGCTACTCTTCAGGGGCCCTTGAGGTGTGCCTGCTGCAGAGGCATCTATCCTAGCTTGGCACTGGAAGGTCCACTAAATCCAGCTTATTCTGATCTTCAACACCCCCCAACACCCCCACCCAGCTACCTGCCTCTGATGCATAGCAATACTCACCAATGCAGTCTGGTAGTGTGGTAGGCTCAGATACCAAAATGACATTTTATAGATTACCTTGCCAGAAATCCCAGATATCTTAACTTCTCTGAGTAAATGTATTCAGCTGCATCATACACTGTAGCAACTTGAGATGCCCTGGCTTAGTACTAAAGTACTTAGTACTTTGAGGTCTGTCAAGCCAGGTTTGGCTTGAAGCTCAGTAATATTGGAAAGGAGCCTGATCTCTGTCTGATTGTCATCTTTAAAATAAAATGACACACTTTGAGCTAGATTTCTTGTCAGGAAAGTTATGTCGTGTTTAGCCCAGTTCCTAATATATAATAGGTACGTTTTGGTTTTGTTTTGTTTTTCGAGGTAGGGTCTCGCTCTAGTCCAGGCTGACCTGGAATTCACTATGTAGTCTCAGGGTGGCCTTGAACTCACAGCGATCCTCCTACCTCTGCCTCCCGAGTGCTGGGATTATAGGCATGCACCACCACGCCCGGTTTATAATAGGAACTCTTTACATTAGAGTTAGTAAATTATAAAGACTCAAGATTTTGGCTTGACATTTGTGGCTTTCCAGAATCCTCTTCATTTCTACCTCCAGCATCTTTCTCCATTATTCCTCCATCATAGTCATTTAGCTAAGAACTAGCTCTTGAACACCTTTTACCTGTTCTGTGTTCCAATGTAAATCATCACCTCTGTCCTGAACCTTGTTCTTTCTTTGGTGATGGGAGAATATACATAAAAACCAGGGGCTGGAGATGTGGCTCAGAGGTTAAGGTGCTTGCCTGCAGAGCCTAATGACCTGAGTTCAAGTCCCCAGTATCCACATAAAGCCAGATGCACAAAGTGACACATGGGTGTGAAGTTCATTTGCCATGACTTGAGGCCGTGGAGTGCCCGAGCGCCCATCTCTCTGTCTCTCTCCTTTCCATCTCTCTCTGCTTGCACATAAAAATATTTTTAAAAACAACAATATATATATATTTGTGTGTGTGGTGTATATGCATTTATATGAATGAGTGTATGGTGTGGATATTTATACTATGTATATAAATAGAATTATCATAACTTCTAAATTTTCAATAGAGACTGAGGGAGGGTGGAGTGCACATTAACTCAGGAGGAGGATGAAGCAGAAGATAGGACACTTGTCTAAGTGTCTTTTAAGTTCAAGGCCATCCCAGGAAAGAGCAGAACAAGAAAATACAGGGATAGGTTTGTTTCATGAAATATAAATAGTTTGTGTTTTCCAACTTTAATGTGTAAGTAAATACATCGACAGAACTTGCTGGAAATGCAAGTTCCTGACATACACACTTGGACATGGTGACATGGTAGATGAAGGATAGGGGCTGCTCGTGAACACTGATTATGGACACTTAAGTATAGTAAGATACACACATGTTGAATACTTTAGAAGAATACACACACACACACACACACACACACACACATATATATATATATATGAATATATATATATATACAATTTCTCTCATGGCACAGAGTTCCCTAAGGGTACCTATATTTCTTAGAATGGTGACAGAGATGACTGTAGCTGATGCTGCTAGAGAACCAGTAAGGATGGAAGCAGGGCAGAGGCCCGAGCATGGGGCCCACCTTGACCTATATACTAATATGTGATCCATACACAAAACCTTGAATGAATGAAAGACTTTGAGTATTAAGCAAACTGGGAGGGAGTCATGTAAAGATGACTCACAGAAATATTAGGGATCCAAATACATATAGTTCATATGGATACCTAATACTAAGAAGAATAATACAAATTATGTAAATTATTCTTTAACTAGGGATTTCTTTAAAGTCCCTAGTTCTAAGCTATATATATTTGAATCCCTAATACTAAGATGAATAATACAAATTAAAACTATTTTAAAATTCTATTTTCCGCTTAATAGATCAAATCATTAAAAATTCAGAAATGTGGCAGCATGTTCTGTAGCATGCTTATGGGAAAGCAGGAACTCTTACATATTTTTGGCAGCAATGCAAAACAGTCCATCCCCTATGGGTAGGAATTGGGTTATGTCTAGCCAAATTCTGTTAGTAAGATTTTAGAGTCATGTACACTTAGACACAGTTATTCCCATTGTGGGATTGTTTCCCAAAAATAAACTGCCAAAAAATAACAAGAAATATGCACATGGGTATTCACCAAATTATATTTATAGTAACAAAAGACTGAAGCTTTCTCCAAGGTTCTTCAATAGGGGGCAATAAACTATGGTGTGATTGCAAAGGGAATACAGTCACCATAAAAAGAAATGAAGACGATCTTTATATCCTTGCGGGAAACTAACCTGAGAGATATGCTGTTAAGTAGAAAAACAAGATGAGAAAAATACTATAGTATGAAATTACTCACACAAATGACTAAATGAAAAAAAATGCATGCACAGACATTGGCTTGTATTCACATGACTCATAAATTATATTTTTGCATAGTAAACATAAAGTGTCTATACATGCATTCTTATATTAATATAAAACCTATTTTTCTTATATTATACACAAAAAAGTGAAAGTATAAAACCATTAACAAATTGCTACTTTAGGGAAGGTAAGAGCATGCATGAAGTGAACATAGAAGCTAGGCTTCTCTAAATATGCTTTGTTTCATAAAGCCAGCTTTGGAGCCACTTATTGATGTGTATATTTATGAAAATTAGGAATAGGGAACACACTGTTAGTGATCGTGTTTATACTGCAACTTTGGAGAGCACTGTAGAGATTTTAGGATCAATGATCATGCTGCTTTCTGCGGGAGGGGTGTCAGCTTGAGCAATGGTCCTACGCTGAGGGAAAGCAGCGGGTCTCCTCATTCTGAATAGTGCTGGTATGAACTTGCTGCACTTGCCAAGAGGCTGTGATGGACAAGAGTTAATTGTACTTTTCTAAATGGCTACTAGAGAGGACTTCATCTGTTGTCTTGGTGTAGATTTTATCTCCCCCAAAGTTCATGTTTTAATGGCTTAGTCCCCAGAAGCACTAAGGAGAGGGGCGTAAACTTGAGGAAGTTGGCTCTTTGGGAAGAAGTTAGGTTATTGGGAGTATGTATTTGAAAGGGACCCTGTGCCTCCCCCACACCCTCTTTCTTTTACTATAAGGTAAACAATTTGTTCCATCATGACACGCTGTCTCACCACATACTCAAAAGCAAGAAAGTCACCTGAACATAGAGTGAAGGTTCCAAAACCATGAGCAAAATTAAAACTTTCTTCTTTTAAACTATCACAGGCATGGCATTTTGTGACAGAAGCACAAAGCTAGGGCTTATACACTAAGATAAAGGAAGGATGAATGCTTGGATCAGCATGATCACTACAGAACATGTATAGATGCTCTTGAGATAGATCTTTCACCAAGCATATAAAATACAAGAGAGGTATACATAAACACACACAGCCCATGAGGAAGAGGCAAGGAACATAGCTAAACATAAAGAGATATGTTTTAAATATCAGAAGAGAATATTCTTAACAGGTTTATTTGATTATTTCAAGAAATTATAATCTAGCTAAATAAATTGAGATTTTTAATGGAATAGGCTTTTAGAAATACATATTGAGTAATCAAAATCCAACAAATTAATCCAAGGCTATATGATGACCCCTCAACACACAGATGATGAACATACAGAGTGAGTGATGTGTGCGTGTATGTGATGTGTATGTACATCTGTATGTGTGAGCTCACATACATGTGTGTGGATGTACCCATGCATGTGGAAGCCAGAGGTCAACACTGGTTGTTCTCAATCACTCTCCACCACATCTCTTGGGACAGAGTCTCACTAACCCTAGAGTTCTCTGATTCAGCTAGCCTACCTAGCCAGCAAGCCACCTCCTCCTTCAGAGGATCTTTCTGTCTCTACTCCCCCAGTGTTGTGATTTTATGCGGGTACTGGGGATCTGAACTCAGGCCCTCATGCTTTCCAGGCTAGCACTTTACCAACTGAGCTATCTTCCCAGCCAATATAATCCATGTTTAGAAGACAGTTCTAGATCTAAATTTACTCCCTGTTCTTCACCAGCTTACATTCACAGCAGCTCTTGGGTGCTATTGGAAATAGTGCATTGATGAGAAAGAAGTCTTTATGTTACTGTTTTATTTACTTGTTACTTATTTGGGGAGGGAGAGAGAGAGAGAGAGAGAGAGAGAGAGAGAGAGAGGAGAGAGAGAGAGAGAGAGAGAATGGGTGCACCAGGGCCTCCCACCACTGAACATGAACTTCAGGTGCTTGCACCACACTGCTGCATCTGGCTTCACATGGATACTGACAAACAGTTCCCAAGTCATTTGGCTCTTTAAGCAAGTGTCTTCAATAGCTGAACCATCTCCCCAGTCTGAAAGAGTAGTGTTTTACCCTTTAGCTTTGAATACACTGAAAGTACTCTCTGACAGTATTATCCTAGCACAGCCTTAGTTACACAGCCACTGTACATGGGGGGGGGAGGTAGAATTCTGTCTGTCTAGTTCCTCCCAACCACATCACTCCTCATCAGAGAGCACCCTTCTCCAACAATCTGAAAAAGACAAATCCTCTGATCTCTGCCCACCCTAGGTGATGGGATCTCAGTTCAGTTGTTCACATGCCCAGACACCAACTTCATTTCTGAACAGAGAGAGCCAGCCATTGGGAAGGCTTGGGATGGAAGTCTCTGAGCAGAACTGAATATACCATCTCCCTTATCTACATTTTTGCTCTGTGCAGCTTCAGTTATCTGTAATCAACTATGGCCCAAAAAATACTAACTGGTAAAATTGAGAAATAAGTAATTCATAAGCTTCAAATAATTGTTTTTATTATATAGTCATATAGTTTTATTGTATTGCTAGTTATTGTTAGGAATTTCTTACAGTACCTAATTTATAGACCGTATATAGAGAGTTTAGTACTATCCAAGACTTTAAATAACTGTTAGGGATCTTCAGACACGTTTCCCAGGAATGAGGGAGGATTTCTGAAATTCATTTTGGTCTTGTTCTCCAAAGAAGCACCTTAAAGCCTTCAGTCAAGCCACCATGAGCAGGCATCAGATGAGCGAAGGGTTCCAGACACTGAAATAAAGGTCAATGAGAATTATGGGAGATGGACAGGACATATCATCTCTTAGAAGTACAGTGGAGCTTCTTCACACCTCCATGGACCAGTAATGCATGGATATCCACAGTGAGAGTGTGAATATCTGTGTCTATGTAGACACGGCTGTGTTCAAGCATTGCACTTTCCTTTGTCTAAAGCTGTTTCCACACTTCCCCTCAGTTTTGGCACTAGATACAAGAAAAATTGAAAGCAAATAATAAGAAAAAATTATAAACATTTGATCCCATCACCATATCAGCAAAAAATAAAATAAATAAGACCATAGGAAAAGTCACCACTCCAGGGACTTCCCTCTGGAGCTGATCTGGGAGGGGTAACAGAGTGATAAAAGAGACGCAGCATAAGACCTAGTAAGCTGCTCAGAGAAAACATCCTTCCATATCCATAATAATCTTGTTTGGAAAACAGAGGGGCTTTTCTTTTCTTTTTCTTTCTTTCTTTCTTTCTTTCTTTTTTTTTTTTTGCTTCTCCTTTGTGAGGAGCAATTTATTTTTATGGGTAGTAAAAGGAAATAAATTTTCCTGAAATGGCTCCTCGGTGGATCAAGGACCACACAGATCACTCTGGGTTTATAGATAAGCAAAAGGACAATTGAATATCACATCTTTCGTGGCGTGCTTCACCTTGGCACTGCTCACGGTGGTGTCAGAGGGAGCAAGCTGACTAGTCTAGCTGTTCTTCCAGCTTCCTTTAGAGAATGGATCGAGGGGAGATTTCAGAGGCTTCAGGGGACGCACCAGTCAACCATCTGTCACGAGGCATTTGTTTGCTCATGGGGTTTGATACACTGTAAGTGATTTGAATGCGTTGCTATTGTTACTTCAAAATACACAGATAAATTTTTCAGCCACAGATTTGACAGGTTCTAAATGAATGGCCTGTGTGTCTCTGAATAATGGCTCACTCCTGTGTTCCCGATGAGATTCTGACAGTTCATTAAAACATAAAAGCAGGGGCTTGTTTGGCAGTGAGACCCCCAGTCCAGAGTCCATTCTGCAAGAAGGATGGACACTCCTTAGTTTTGATTCTGCTCTAGACAAATTGTAGTCATTTCTCACTTTCCTGAACACACGGCTCAGTTATTGCACAAATATTGAGTTAGCAAACACCACACACATGCCTCTACATGCTAGAGCCAGAGAGGACCCTGCCCTGAAAAGGTTTAACTTCTATTAGTGAAAGGAAGGAGGATTAAATCAGTAAGTGTGGCATGGTTTTTGCGTGCCTACTGTCCAGCCATGGAGAGTTCAACAGTGGGAGAAGAGAGAAGCTCACGATTTCTGTGTGAGAACCAGAGCTCCTTCCAGGCACCAAGAGGGCCATGTAGAAGCATTTTCCTCACCAGCCTTGCTGTTATCATATTTCTACGTCCTCCTGGCGAGAAAGCCAACATTCACAGAGATCTTGGCAATATGAAGTTGCTGGGGCTGAGAAAATCATCCTCAAACTATATGCTTTGACACACTGAGCTACTTGAACTGAGGGAACAGCCCCTGGCCCTGCTCCAGACTGTAGAAATGCAGGGAAGGGGGATTCCCTCTGACACTTCCTTACTTGAGGAGTTGGGTTTTTTTTTTTTCCCAGAAGAAATGCATTGCCAAGAGCCATTGTCTCATCAAACGGAGATGATTAACTCAAGAGAGGAAGATTAAAGTTGACCCCCAGATTCAGAGCCTAAAATCCCTTTGTCCCAGGCTATTACGGTCTGCTCTTTTGGCCTGTTCCTGTTGGAAGTGAACAAGGGATGAGAAGGGATGAGGTGGAGTTTTTAAGAGGAAGCAGGAGCTGAACTGAGCACTGAGGAGAAACAAGCTCTGAGGAAAGGGAACCACTGTGAAGCATGTCTGGGCATCACCAGTGGCTCTGCAAGACCCAGTCTGGGATCTTCTCAGTATGGAGTAGTAGTGACCCAGCCCAGCCCAGGGAGGCACAGAGCTGGGGCAGCTCCTTGGGGAGTGTCATTGCCCAGAAATGACCTTGCCTTCTCCTGATCTCTCCTGCCACAGTCCCTGTGCTATTATTCCTTCCTTACTCCTTCTGCCTTTTCTCTGTGTCCTGATTCCATTCTTCTGCACCACCTCAAGCACCAGCCCTGTTCGCCTCTACCAAGGTTGCCCCCCTT
The DNA here is from genome assembly GCA_004024765.1 of Zapus hudsonius. NCBI lineage: Eukaryota > Metazoa > Chordata > Mammalia > Rodentia > Dipodidae > Zapus > Zapus hudsonius. Next base: position 37,407 of record PVHP010004171.1, on the reverse strand, counting down.
TAGGCTGAACTCTGCCCCTTGATCTGAACACTCCCATTTTCTCAGTTGTTTGCCTTCTCGTACATTCTTAAAGCCTGGGTGCTAAAGGTGGTGAAACCTTTCATATGCTTCTCTGAGCATCTGCATGGGGACCTGATTAGGTTCACTATTGAATCCCAGAAATCCAATTCTCTCTTGCTCTCAGCAATCCTTGTAGGATGAATGACTCTTTCTCCCCCCCCCCCACCTGCACACAACTGTAAATTCATTCACTAACATTTTGCTAACTAATTATATGGCTGCCCATTGCAGACAATAAATTTTTAATTCTGTATCTTTCCATATGAACACAGAAACTGGCCCAGGTTAATCTTTCTAGTGTTACCTCCTACACTCTCCAAGTAATATGTTATTCTAGAAAGTTCAGCTCCATCTCCTGCCTCATTATACCCGTGTTTTCTTACTGTCTCTACTGTGATCCTCTCCTGTCTTCCTGGGTAAGGCCCTCATTTTCAAAAGTAAACTATTAATCCCACACTATGAACAAGGATTTCTTCTCAGCCTTTTGGCTATGATCAAGTGTGGTATCTGTCCTCATCAATTTAATATCCAATATGTCCCCTACTTATAGAATGAACATGGCTTTGTAGAGTTCCCAGCCTTAGATTGTCACTCCCTTTGCCAAAGCCTGATGTCACCAAAGGGCTAGAACATAGATACATCCCTTTTCTTAGGGAGGCATCCTCTCTGGGACTCAGGCCTTTTTTCTCTTAATAGCCTCTACCCTCCTGAGGACTAGGTCCCTAGTCCTCATGATACTTGTGTTACCCCCAACATTCTCTGCACTGCAGGATGTTGAATCAAGCTGGAATTCCACTCCTGTCTTTGAAAATTGACTAAGGAAAACTCTTTCCTGCAGACCCTTGCATTCCTGCTTGGTTTTGCTCATTATTCACCAGGCAGGTTCAGTGCAAGTCAACTCAGCTCTGCACGTCAGGCCTTTGGGAGGCTTCTTCTGAGGAGGCGGTGTCTTCGGGGCAGATGCCTGCCCCGACTAGCAAGCGGCTGCTGTGTATGACACTGCAGCGGCAAGTAGAGACCACGATTCAGTCACTGAGCTTGATCCTAGCCATGGGAGCCACTTTTTCTTTCGAGAGAATTTCAGAAAGCAGCCTTGTTATCAGAAAAAAGTTGCTGAGTCGCTGTGAGCCCATCATTCCTCTTCACACAAAAACTCATTTCATATTTTGATACATGATGGCCCAGATAGTGAATGGTCTATAGAGAGCATGATGCCTGCTGGATGGCACAATGACTATCTCAGTTTAATCAAATATCTACCTGGAGGGATTATAGCCAACCAGTGGGGAAAACTTGAAATCCTACCCACCTGCTTCTGCATGCCTCATGCACCTGAATGGCATGGCTGAAATGCCCCAGAGAAAGAAGGCTGTTGTTGTGAAAAGAGGTTACATTACCTACCCTTCATCCTGCTGCAAACTTTAGGCTGAGAAAGACCCGAGCACTCTCACATGGGGACAGAGGAGAATGGGAGTTCCAGAAGCTTTGCAAACTAATCCCTGCCCTGAACACTGATACTGGGGCCAGCCCTCCCCTGATTAGCTCCCTAAAAAGAAATCCAGCAATTATGAAATAGGATGGAGTTTCTACCTCAACTTCTTTTAACTCTTTAAGTACCTGCATGGTTCCACCTAGACAACATCTTTTTGATTTAGTCTCACATTAGTATCAGATTTCTCTGAAAACAAACATTTCCAGTCGTGTGGGTGTGGGTGCATGTGTGCGTGTGTTGCGGTGACTGATGCTGGTAACTTAGTCGTGATTGGAGTAGTCATCTCTCCTTTTCTCTAGCAGCGAGAAGACAACAGAAAGAGGAAGTCACTTGAATGTCCCAGACACACCACACCTTTAATTGTCCAAGTCATGCACTGGAAATTTCTCTGTTATTGAAAACAATGACACATACTTCAGATATGATTCTAACCCAAAAGAGAAAAGACTCTAAGCTGGGCATCGCTTGGTTAGAGAAAATGAGATTTCTGGAAGTGCATCTCAAGCACAAATAATATTCCCTCTTCTGGATGCCAGACGGTTTGCTATGTTGTCTAATAACAGCTTCATGTCTGAGTTCACAAATGCTTTCCTTAAGGATTCTCTATAAAGAGTGGTTAAACCTACTGTGCTCTTAGTTGAACCAAGTAGTTCATACACAGTAGGTTCTCAGTATGCAGTTGTTGGATGAATGAATCCAGTACTTATAACTGAATTCAATAATAATCAAGACTGCTGGTTGCTTAAGATACACTTTTGCAATGCTAAGGAACTGTGGGTTTGCGAAACATTAACGAAGCATCTAAAATGGTTCTCAAAATGCTCTAATGATAAAAATCACAGAATTTTAGGGTAGATATTAGATTAGACATGCAAAGTTGCTATGTTTGTAGTTCTAAATGATAACATGCTGAGAATTTAATATGGTTGAACCTGTGTACTTAGAATTTCTTTTTTTAGCTTCCCAGGACTACCCATCCCTGGAGACATTGAGACATGGATCTGGTATAATTCTATATTTTGAGTTTTTTCCCCTACAAACATCCAAATGATTATTATTGTGAATATATTTTGGAAATTCATTTCAAACTGCAAAAAGGTAAATAAATATTTACAATATACAAAGAAAATACAACCAAACATAGAAGTTGCTTTCAGTATGCCTTATACCGAGATTTCCCCCCCCCCCTCACCTTTTAATTGTTATCAGGTGAACAGTTTGGGAAAGATAGAACAGAATGTATACCAGAGTTGATTTATGCAGATAGATTTCTAAGAAGTAGGATGCTGATGTCAGTGTTTTCTCACTGGGTGGAAGAGGGGTCTTCCTTCCCAGGAGCAACTGAAAGACACTCGGATGCAGTGTGTGCTGAGGAGTGTGGGCAGCTCTGAATCTTTGCTGAGCCTTAGTACCCTTCCAGCAATCTTGAAACTACAGAACCCCATCCAAAGGACAGTGACAATGTAGGATGTCCAGTGTGGGCCCAGTGCCTGATAAATGTCTCCAGAGGGGACTTGGGACCAGACTTCCCATTCTGGATGGGTCCCTTTAACTGGCCCTCCATTGCTTACAGATACTTTCCAAAGGACAATAGTGCACTTCCCTGTGTCATAATGATCTCAGTCCCACCCACCTGCCACCTAGCTTCAAGAAATGGACCAAACTTTCTTAATTCTTCTGGCTCTTTCTTCACAGTGCCATGTTTCTTGTGAGGACTCTCCCAAGATTCCCCTCTCTCTGGCACCTTTAAAACCTTCCTGTTGCAATCCTCTCAGCAGACCCTGTCTGTCCTTCCCTGTCGTCACTGCTCCTGTTCTGCTGGCCATGAACCAGCAATGCCCTTGGTCTTCATGATATCCACCAGATGTCCTGACTGAGAGTCTTAGGAAAGACAGATGGTGTAAAGCTGCTGCTGCATGGTTGACCTTGGTCCTTCTTACCTGGGAACCCAGGTCCCACTGTCCATCAAGCACAGCTGCCATTTCTACCTAAGTGGCCATACATTCAGGACTTCTTTCACAATCTCCATATCAATTTGGTGTTGTTAGTACCTTGCAAGCACTCCTCTCCTGGGGCTGACCTGAACTTTGTAAAAAGTGACTCTCAGCAAGGTAGTAAAACGCCTCATCAACTGCCATAAGCTCCCAAGAACAAGCTTCCCTGAACCCTGGGACAATTTCTACAGGGTCAAGAACAGTCTATCTTTATTTTCTTTACTTAATAGAAGATGTACATCAGTCTGGCTGTGATAGCATTTCAGTGGCAACACCTTAAGGAGAGTGTGACATTAAAATGTGGGAATTATGTCTAATGTGAAACTCTATTTGTATATGTATCTTTTCTGATGTACTAATAATTTTAGTAAAGGCTGTGACTCTTGGGATCAAATGAACTAGGATCTGAATCCAAGATCTGAGACTTCGGGAGATGTCCCTTGGTTTCTCTGGCCCTCTGTTTTCTCCTCTATATAAAGGGAAGATAGTATTTGACTCTGGAGAACATGGAAAAAGATTTAGGAAGACAATCATTTCAAAGTGCTTCTAACTATAGCTGGCTCATAAAAGGTGCTGAATAAATACTACCTAATTTCTTCTTTCTTCTCCCACGGGGAATTAAATAGTGTTCATACAATGCCAAAGAAGCATGCTACTTTGGTTTGCAAACCTTCTAGTAATTCACTACTGACAAGCAGCAAAGGCCTGCAGGTACCTAAAATAGATTATTCAGAATACAGTCAGTGAAATGCTGCTTCATGGAGACTGTTGTATAAAGAAGAAATAATCAATAACTCCAACATTTGGTAGAATTGCAGAATGAAGAGATAAGAGAGTTTGTAAATAAAACACAAATAGGATTGAGTCCACTTATTTATTAAAGAAACTGCTGTTTTCTAAATCTGTGCACGTGTGCATACACTCCACCCTTTAATTATATCACATCTGTCTTCTTCAATTGCTCAGCTGTGACAAACTATCAAATATTTTATGAGATTTAATTCTAAGGAAATTGTTTCACCATGGTAGCAAAATAGCAGCAATCATAACATAAAAGAGATTAAATAGAATTCCCTGGTGTATGTAAATTTATAAATGCCATCCATATTTATACATCACATAATTGGAAAATCAATAGTAACTATGAGAGAGGTGGAGACCTGTGTACCAGGGTTTCTTTCTGCTTAGACAAGAGATTTCTCCTGCTTAGATAAGAGGAAAGTGTGGGACTGGGCAGAACCCTCAGTCAGTAAGGGTCTACCACATAAGTATGAGCACCTGAGTTCAACCCCCAGATCCCATGGAAAAGTCAGGTGTGGTGACACATGCTTGCACTAGAGAGGCAGAGAGAGACAGGAGGATCCCAAGACTAGCAAGGCCAACCAAATCAGTAAGCTCTGAGTATAATGAGAGACCCTGTTTCAAGAAAATAAGGCAGACACTGAATGAGAAAGATATCTGACATTGACCACTGGCCTCTACATGCATGAACACACATGTATTTACCCAAGTGCATGTACACACACACACAAAAAAAATCATAGATTCACATCACACACTCACGCATACACTTGCAAAAAAATACTCTGAACTGTTCCTATAATACAGAATAATCTCTAATATGTCTGAAAAAATGCACTCTAAGGACATCTTGTTGTTCTCATCATACCCACTGCTTCTTAAAATGAGGTTGCCTTTGGTCAAATCCCTGGCATAACAAGTGTGTCACCATCAAAGACAGATCAAGGGAAGGAAGAGGCAGGTTATAGAAAAAGGCATCTCTGATGTAATATTCAGTTGTAGCTGTGAGATAAGGATCACTGGAAAGAAAATAGAGTTCAATTTTCTTGAGTCATATATTCACAGGGTCTTTTTCTATCGTTGATATGCAAATTCAGCCTGGTTGTCATGAAATGCCATCTTTGCTGAAATCATTGCTGAAGGAAAAATGGACAATTTTGCTCTTGTATTAAACCACCACTGACCTCTTAGCCAGGGCCTTGTATTGTCACCTCCTTAAGTTACCTGCTCTGTTGCCACCACGACACTTGCTTGCTCTCAAGTGAGACATGATGTACATGGTCCCTCTCCCCACCTAAGTCACAGAGTCCCCACTGATGTGGGTGTTTCTTCATTGTCAACTTAATTTGTTGTCATGAATTAAGTGGCACAATGATATTGGAGTGCAGTATTCAGTGTTGGTCGAGATGTAGGGGAGAATAGCAGTGTTTATTGGACAACTATGCTTGGTATTTTTCTATGTTACCTCAGCATATCCTGGCCACAGCTGTTGGAGATAAGGAATTATGCACCAATTTATAGCTGAGAAAACTGAACTTTATCAGTATCTGCCCACTTGTCAAGTGTCACACAGGAGGTCCAGAACTAGAGTGCAGAGGTATGTTCAATAACTGACTCCCTATCATTTCTCCACTCAGAGATTTATTTCATATTAAAAAAAGAAAGAGTTTTCCAGGATTTGTTTGGCATTCAAAGAAATCTGTCAAAGAAATATTTTAAAAAGAAGACACAGTAGAGATGCAAGTAGTTATGGGAGACTGAAGGAGGAGAGTCACACATGCAATGTCTGCCTTGGCTACAGAGGGGGTTTAGTCCCAGTCTGAGTAACTCAGTGAGATTCTGTCTCAAAATAAAAGATAAAAAATAGATGGAGTATGTTCAGTGAATGATAAAGCACTTGCCTAGAATATGTAAGTCCCTAGGTTTAATTTCCAACAACACACACGCGCACACACACACACACACACACACACACACACACAGGCACAGGTTTGTCAAGGAGATGCTATAAGATAGAAAATGCTTGTGTTTTGAGATTTATAACCACATAATCCACAGTCCCCATCTGTACCCATGCATGTCCCTGGTGGATCATTAAGTCTTCCTGCTCTCTGAAGGAAAATGAAGATAAGGCTGTCCACTCTGTAGCCAGTAGCTTCCTGAAAGGGTATCTCTTCAGAGAAAAGGGATCACAAGGATCATTGCCCCCTGACGACCTTTTCATCTCAGAACTAGTACCTCAAATTCACTGGTTTCCAAAATAAGAAAGAAACATAAAAACAAGACCCACATAAGAGGAAAAGGTCATCTCTGGTGTTGCCAAGAGCTGAGTTAGCAAGCAATGTTCAACAGCCAGCTCAGTTATGTTTTTAACCTCCTCTTCACAGCTGGGTCACCTTCCATAGGGACATTCCCATATCCAGCTGTGCCGAGTCCCCAGTGTGCTGCAGAGCCCACGACTTAGCCCACACACACAGATTTAGTTCCAAGTTTCTCCACTCTCCCAGGTCAGCATTCTTCTCACTTGTCTAGCAAGTGAGACATGACACATCAGTGTGTCCTCTGCACTTTTCTTTTTCCCAAACAGTCTTTACTGATTGATTCCCTCTGCTTGTCACAGCGGTGACTGATGTCATTCTGGGCTGCATTCCCAACCTGAGGCTGAGCACCACTAAATGGACACACTAGGAGTCACGGGACAACACTAAAGGCCATAAGAAGCATCCTCTTTGGAGTGGAACTAGCCCAGGAAGGGCAAGGCAGAGTAGCCCTACAATTTTCTAGACCACTTTCTCTCTTATCTTTTCGTAAAACATTGAGATTGTTTCTCAACAACCAGGCTGTGAGGCAGCAATTCAAACTGACATTGAATTGAAATTTCGTGAGACATATAACACTAAAATGCATCCAAATGAGAATTCCTGATGGTGGGGATCCACCCATCATTGACCCCATAAGTGTTAATAGTCCAAACATTGGCCTAGTAGCTGCAGGGTTATTTTTAAACTTTTTTTAAAGGATTTTTTTCATTTTTTATTTATTGAGCAGAGAGAGAGACAGAAAGAGAGAAAGAGAGAGAAAAGGGGAGAGAGAGAGGGAGAGCACCAGGGCCACCACCTTGTGGGTCTGGCTTATGTGGGTACTGCGGAATCAAACTTGGGGCCTTAGGCACTGAAGGCAAGTGCCTTAACCGCTAAACCATGGTTTTTTAAAAACTTTTATTGACAACTTTCCTAAACATGGACAATATACCATGATCATAACCCCCCAATACTCCTCTTTCCCCCTACCAATGCCCCATCCACTGAATCCCTTATTCTTTCCAAATAGTGTCTCTTCTATTTTGATTCCATCATTTTTTCCTCCTATTATGCAGGTCTTATATTCTTTATTATTAAAGTTTCTAGTTAATAATAACTTTTTATGAGAAAATTATGCTTTGTTCTCATTCCCCCCCTCCCTAGACCCATTCCACTGAGGGCCCTTCTCAGTTGGGTTACTGGTATTCACCATGGGGTTATGAGTTGTGAGAGCAGTACCCAGTTATGGTGGGCCGTGGGTGTGGAGCAATGCCTCCTTCCCCTCCTGTGGCTCTTACAATATTTCTGCCTCCTCTTCTGCCATGTTCCCCGAGCCTTGGCAGGTGGGTTATAAGTCTACATTAGTGTTAAGCTCTCTGCAACATCCAGATTTCTGCTTTGATACATTTTAAATGAATTGCAGGGTTATTAAATTATCAATAGTCAAACTTTTGTATATTGTACCTGCAACTAATCCAACCAAGCCTTTATCTTTTTAGAGGAATTGCCAATATTCATACATTCCCTTTTACAACAAAGAATTTTATCATTAAATGATGTCATTGAGGACACAATGATTGTTCCCTCTCACATACTCATGACACATCATGTTGAAGTTCTAGCCTCCAATGTGGTGATCTTTGGATATGGGACATTGGGCAGGAGATTGGGTAGGTAATGGTTAATCTTGATGCTCAATTTTTTTAAAAAAATTATTTACTTTATTTATGTATTTATTTATTTGAGAGAGGCTGAGAGAGAAAAAGGCAGATAGAGAGAGAATGGGTATTCCAGGGCCTCCAGCCATTGCAAACAAACTCCAGACACATGTGCCACCTTGTGCATCTGGCTTTATGTGTGTACTGGGGAATTGAACTCAGATTCTTCATGCTTAGAAGGCAAATGCCTTAACTGCTAAAACATCTCTCCAGCCCTTGATTGTCAATTCGCACTGACCTAGACTCACTCAGGAGTCTAATCTCAGGGCATTCCTGTGAGGGGGATTCTAGGTGGAGTTAACTGAGGAGGAAGATGCACCTTAACTGTAGGCAGCACCTTCCTGTGGGCTGGAGTTCTGGTAGGTATTCAAAGGAGAAAGCGAGCTGAGCACAAGCATTCATCTCTCTGCTTCCTCAATGCAGAGTGATTGTGACCAGCTGCTTCAGGGTCCAGCCGCCATGCCTTCCTCACCACAATGGATCGAATCCCCTCAAAATGTAAGCTAAAATAAACCCTGCCTCTTCTTAGTTGCTTTTTGTCACAGCAACATGGAAAGTAAGACTTGGTCCAAAAGACCCTCTGTTCAGGCACCGAGAAAAACCAATGAAGGCTCAGTAAGAAGACTGAAAACCAGGAAGAGAATTCTTACCAGTTGACTGGCATTTTGACCTTGGAATTTCAGCTGCCAGAAGTCAATTTCTATTATTTAAGCTTCCTGGGTTTTGCTATTTTTAGATGGTAGTTCACGCATGTCAGCGCAGTGTTCTATTCAAAGTAGTTCATGCTGTTACATACAAATTAACAAAACAAGATGGCAGCCATTGTGTGTGAAGTTTATAGATTGCTACATTGTTACCTCATCAGAACAGGACCTGATAGTGGTTCTCATCATCACACTAGTCCTCAATTGTACCAGGGCAGGGACAAATCTAGTGGGGACCATTTGAAGTGAAAGGATGTTTACTGTATGTATATTTCATAAAGTCAAATGCAGAGCACAAGGCCTGACAACCAGGATCCATAGGTAAGAAAAGCGAGATTCAAGACTAGAAAACAGCTACTGTCAATTCTTACAGTTGAAAACATCTCCTTTTTAAAAATTAAAACACATGTGTGAGCAGATTTACCTAGCATTCTTTAGGGAATAAAGCAAGCTAAAACGTCAACATTTGACAAAAGGAGCAGGAGTGTGGCTTTAGGTACCTGACATTGTCATTGGGTGGCTGTGTTCCACCAAACCTGTCCCTTGCCACTAGGTTGTCTTCCTCCTCAGAAAACTTTCCCACAAGTTGATGGAGAGAAGGTGTGCAGTCCAGCCACCAGAAAGCCAGAGGTAAGCACCTGATGGTCACTGGACAGAATGGGTCACAAGCACCCTTGACCCAGCCCTGGTAAGCAAGGGCCAAATCTTAGACCTGGATATATCTTGGGGTCTGGAGTACGAGGACAGATATCACACATCACAGACTGAGCCACAAGAAGAGGAGCTCCCCAGGGAAAAATGGCTCTTTTCTGTGAGAGGGAGAAGCTACTGCAACAGCCTACTGCACAGCCGCTCTGCTCATTCTGACTTATTCTGCTGCATTGCATCCTACCTGAGTTTACACATTCTTCTAATCCTGAGTTTGATTTGTAAGAATGTACAAAGTACCACACACCCCATTCCAAACACATTGTTAGGCCACAAAGAAAACTGAACTACTTCTTGAAAACCACTCATTTTAAATTCACAGTCTTCTTATAAAATGTGTAGTTTCCTAGGTAAATAGAGGCGTATGTGTATAAATGTGTGCATTTAAAATAATATACATGCACACGTATGAGTATGGTACACATATACACAGATTCATACATATGTACACCTACATGCATGTGCACACAAGGGATGCATGGTCGTGTGTGTACAAACTTTGTTGTGCAAATACACACATGGATACTTAAGAGCATTTGCTATAAACCAGCCTCCATCTCTTCCTCTTTCTGGATTCATCTTTTTTTCCCCTTCCCCACTGGCCCTGAGCTCTACCTGAGGAGACAGCCTTGAACCAGAGATACAGGTTCCAGGACTCACGTAACTTCCTCTGTGGGGCAGCAATAAGCAAACCACACCAGCAATGCCATCTGGGTGCTAAACCAGTGGGAGCTGAGCCTTCCTGGGTTAACCTGACACCCAGCTATTAGACAAGGAAGGGCCTTGCCAGTGTCTGGGTTCCTGGAGCCTGAAGACCTAGTCTGACTGTATAGTGTAGTTTTCCCTCAATTTCTACAGCTCCTTCTGTCATGGGTTCCCTGGACCCTGTGCCCAACATCATCCTGAACCACCATAGCAGCCTTACTCTTTTCAGATAGCTCCTTTACAATGAACTGTCTTGAAGTTTCCCTCTGACCATCACACTGACCTCAGGAAGTAACACTTTATGCTTAGATGAAAATGATCCTGGCTGAGGTAGAGCCCTGCATTGCAGTTAAACTTCATACTTTGTTACCCTCCCTCCCAATTCCAAATAAATCCTGTTGAACTGTTCTCTCTGTCTGACCATCACATTACACCTCCACATATGCTATTATCATTTAGATTGTGCAAAGACCCTAAGACTGTAGATGTGACTAAATTGTTGAGTTTCATGACCACATAAACTGTGGGTGGGCAGGAACTTTGCCTTATTGTCCTTAGCGCTGTATGCCAAGTGCTAAGAATGATGGCTCTCACATACCGAGGAAGCATTTGTAGAATGAATGAACTAGACACAAAGGCCCCAATGATGGCTGATTGCTTGGTGTCTTTCAGCTTGCAACCTTCACCCTCATAATTCTCTTTCACTTAAACAGTTTGATGGTCGATTGCTCCATGCTGATTTCCCATTCCTCTCCGCCAAAATGAGCCTGTATTCACTCCAGTTCTCTCTCAGGTAGAATTTTACACAGCTGCTCTTTCTCCTTAGATCTATATACATTTTAAAATTTAGATAAGTAGAAACACACTGATACATCTGGGGTTGCTCTCTGGACTCAAATCCCTTCCATGTTTGTGCATAATGTTATTTATATCCTGTAATACCTCACAAAATAGGTTTTGATGTTTTTCTGTCTCAATTCATTGTGTCATTACATTTTAATCTTCAGAAAGGATTCAAACTCTCCAAGGGGGAAAATGGGGACATATAAGATGATACAGTCTTATGAGGGTCATTCAGTCTGATCACGCTGCATGCCAGCATCCCTGGGATAATACAGCTAAGCTTTTATCAATTGCTTTTTCAGGTTCTTGCAGTTTGAGCATAATCCCCCTGGAATGCTCGAAGTCTTAGCCTCTGTATGACCTAGTAAGAAAGCAGAGTACATACAGATGTGGGGTGGAAAGTGTTCTGCAACCTGTTTCAGAAGCTCTGCTGTAGAGGAGCTATTGGTCATGGAGGCCCATGAAGCCCCCAAACATTTCAAGCCATTGCCAAATCACTTGGTTATCTATCAGAACTAAATGATTAGAACCCTCAGGGGTCTAAAGACACCACAGGTTGCAACCACAGGACATGGAGAAATCATGCTGGCATGGAGAAAGAAGCCAGCTCTCTGCTGGCTAGCCCTCATAGTGCTGGAAAGCACAATGCAAGCTGCTGGTGGATAAAAGTCAGCAGCAGCATTATGAATAGCAGTGGATCCTGCAAGCTGCAAAAGCACCTAGCCAGAATCAATGTACTCAACGGCACAATAGTGGCACGTAGGCTATGGGGGCAATCAATTGCTCTCTGGATATGAAGCCCTTTCAGTGGAAGAAAGTTCATAGCTGGTATTGAGGACAAAGTAAGGACCCTATGGCTTAGAAGTTCATACACTCCACAGGGAATCATCCACTGTTTTGTTTTGTTTGCTAAAAGGAGAGGTTATACCTATCAAGAAGTCTTCTAGGGCTGGAGAGATGACTCAGCAGTTAGGGCACTTGGCTCCAGTGCCTGAGGCCCCTGGTTCAATTCCCCAGGACCCACATAAACCAGACCTACAAGGTGGTAGCCCTGGTGCTCTCTCTCATCTATCTATCTATCTATCTATCTATCTATCTATCTATCTATTCCCCAGGACCCACATAAACTAGACCTACAAGGTGATAGCCCTGGTGCTCTCTCTCTATCTATCTACTATCTCTCTGCTTGAAAATGAATAAATAAAACATTTTTTAAAAATAGAAGTCTTCTAAATGCTTATGTTTACCTCTTCAGATCCATGTTGCTCTCACTCTTAGCTGGAGAATCTGCTTCTTATAGATGGCAGCAAATACCAGGAAGAATGAAGACCCACCAGAATGAGAAGAAAAGAAAGCTGACTGCCTAGCATGAGATGAGTAATCTCTATGTCATCTGCCAGGGTCCAGACAACACTGCAGAGGAAGTGGTGGATTAAATGTAGGTGGTGCTCTCCCTGCTAGCCTAGAAACCTCCTCTAGGAATATGGTGGTAGATGCTAACGAGACTCAAAACTCATCCAAGCAGAAACTCAGAGTCTGCTGAGGAGCTCAACACTAAAGAAGACTTATAACATGTTCTACAAGGCTAATGAATGAAAAGATTGCAGAAAAAGGGGTGAAAAGATGGTAAGAACTATGGGGTGGGAAGGTGTACTCTGAGGCATTGTCTTCCCCAAAAGAAACTGAGTGGTGCATTAATGATCCCTTAGGGTTACTGATAACTCTACTGAGGAGGGTGGAATAGGGCTGGGTGAGGGGGGATGTAAGAGTATGTATACACTGGCTCTGCCACAAGAGGAACGTTCTACCTGCCACTGGATGGCTTCATGCAGGTCAGTCTGATCAACGTTGCTTTTGAATTTCAAAAAGGAGTGCTTGCCAGCATCAGCCCAGAGTCACAGAAGACAAAGATCTCCAGTGTTGGAACACATGCTCTTTGACACTGATAGATCTGAGGGAACTAAACATAGAGCACAATGTGGATGCCTTCTGGAATTTCATGCTGTTCTTGCAAAAGTCCCAGCAGTCTGGACATTCTTATGTCTTCTTAAATATAGCTCGGGATTTCTGGGACATGTGTATAGACTGCTTGCTTTCAAGGACTCATGGAATGGGTGGAAGACAAGTGATGTCTTCCAAATATAGTTTTTCACAAAGAATAACTGGAGTAAATGTATACTTAAGAAAGTACTAGTTTGGTTTTATTACAAATTCAATATTGAATTCTTCTGATTTTTCAAGGTTGCCAAATAAACTAGCAAATCTGATATATTTAATTTCTCTTACAATTACAGCATTTTTCTTAGTGTTTTTTGATATTATTTAGAAATCATGGGAGCCCTTGATGCTACATGATCTTGAAATATGATATATTCTGGTAGGTCACTGAAACTATCGTATTGTTCCCATGAGTAGAGCTCATAAGAAAGCCATTTAACCCTGTAGATATTTGTGTTATATTTGAAGAACTTTTAAACATGACATGTCTTTAGTCTTTTGAAATTAACTTTTTTTATTGGAATGTATAAAAGGATGGAAACTTTTTTTAGGAGTCACATTAATAAATATTAATGTCTCATCTATTACTGCAAACCTGTATATCATAAAACACACATTTTACATTTAGAACAGAAAATACAGAAATACTTCAATCTAGGTGCCACCAACTAAAAGCTGAGACTAGACTAGATGCAACCAAATAAAAGCTTAGTGTTTATGAGGGCAAATATTTTATTTAGGAATTAAAATAATTTTAAATTATTTATTTATTTATTTATTTGCAAACAGAGAGAGACAGAGGAGAGAGAGAATGAATGAATGAATGAATGAATGGATGAGAATAGGTTCACCAGGGCCTCCAGTCACTGCAAAAGGACTTCAGATGCATGCACAATTCTGTGCATCTGGCTTTACATGAGTACTGGGGAATCAAGCCCCAGTCATTAGGCTTTGCAAGCAAGCATCTTAACTGCTGAACCATCTATCCAGCCCAAAATTATAATGTCTAATTCTTTAATAATGATGGTTTTATTTTTGTTGATGTGTATTGAATTTTTCCCTACACTTTCAGGTAATTTGTCAATTTTTGATTTAGAAGGCACCTTTGTCAAGTGTTTTTGTATTAAGGAAAATACCACTTGAAGTGAAAGTGCACTATTTTTAATACAGTAGTTAATGGAATAAAGTTGTAACCAATCTTATAAAATATCATTTATTAAATAAATGACCTTGACATTGCTAAACAAAAGAAGTACTGTACTAAGAAGTGATATTCAATGGTTTAGGTTAGCATATACAGTAATGGGTTTCACCACGGCATCTTCAAACAAATGGTCATTATACCTCGTTCTCATTCATTCTGCTCCCTCTAAAAAGTAGCAGTTAACCTTGAAGTCATGTGCCATATTGTACTGTGTGGCCTCTTTTCTTCTTTTACCACTAAGGCATCTCATATATTAAAATATTTTTCTATGTACTAAGGAGTAAAAAAATAGTGTATAACCTGATGTAATATGACCAATTTGTGTTATGTTAATATATTAAAGTGCTCAGTAATTACAAAAGAAGCTCTGGGGATTGAACTAAATCATCCTCTGGACCTGATGTTATTTACTATCCTCAAGAAACAAGACAACTCATTTATTTCACCAAAAAAAAAAAAGATTCCTATTCAGCCTGTCACAAACAACAGGTAGAACCTTCCAAAGGTCCCTTGCTTTCTCTTCCAACTCTGAGAGACAGAACTCCATATATGTGGCCCACCTAGAGCTAAGCTACATATCCTTTCATCCCAGCAACTCTGACTTCCTAGTCCTGGTCATTGATAAAACAGAGTTAACAGCCTCACTCCTCTGGCAGAGTATGAGGATAAAATGTGGGAATTCACGTGAGAAACCTTGGCACATAGTAAGCCTGCACATGGTGCCCAGTAAGTCTTCAGCAAGTACAAGCTTTTGTAATGGTGATGAAAACCTTTCCTCCTCTCACAGAAATCCTGAGCAGGGTTTGGGATAAGGAAACAAGGAGGTTTTATGGGGAAAATAATCTGGAAGTTGGATGTGATTAAAAATCTAAAAGTAATAATGTGGTGATGAAATAATTCTGGGCAATGTGTCGAGAGGTCTGGATTTAGTAATGGCCCTGTATCCAATGAATGGTATGAGTTGGGTTGAACAAATATTTTCTGGGCACCTAGCATTTGCCAGGTTCTGAGGACTCAGAGGCCAATAAAACACTGCCCCTGTTCTACAGACCTTCACTGACTTGTAAAAGAGAAAACTGTGTGAACACGGAAATAAAATACTATGTGAGGCACACAAGAAAACAATTATAGAAATGGGAATAATTTACGTTCTCTGGAGGGATGGTCAAAGAAGGCTTTTCAGAGGCAGGGCTGCAGTGAGAATAGGAGTTAACTGATGTGAACACAACATCATATACCTGTGACTAAAAACTCAAATTAGCACCTAAGGGTTGAGTGACCCAACCACGCCTTGTAACTCAGTGTCCTCTACTGTGAGGCACTTGTGCTTGCTGGATTCAGAGAAGGATTTGAAGCAATACACGTGAAGAGTGGAGCAGGGATCATTGAAGTGTGCTAAGTGTGGGGCACATGGTGGAAACAGTCCTGTTCCCTTGCCCTCTGTAACCGCTGTCAGCCAGCATCCCTGAGCTGCTATGCATCAGCCCCAAAGGAATGTTGTACTGTCGCCTTCCAGTGCGGCTTTACAGGCTGCCATGAACTTTACTGGAACTGAAAGTTTAATGTGGAAAGTTTCACGAATAGTTGTTGGTTCAGGTAGAGAGCCTGGGTGAATAGAGACATAACTATATTTCTAACTTTCACCAACTTTTCTGCAAGAGCGAGGCAAAGGTTAGTCATTCATTCTGACATGTGCAACTTTTTCATTTCTCTGAGATGTTATTCTAACTAAGAAATTATCATCAAACCTATTCTCTCCTTCCTGGTGGGCGAGACACACCACCCAGCATTCTAAACCCTAAAGGAAATTATATCTCAAGAGAGAAAATTCCAAGTCTGTCACTCCACCCAAACCATGAAAGACTCCCTTCCCTGGATGGAAAACCCAAATTCCAAACTGAAATCTTATTCACAAACTCTTCCCAGTGTGAAAATGGACCTGGATTGCAGAAATGAATTCATGCTCTACCACCATAGCACTGTACAGGAAGACGGAAGCCCAGAAATCATTTGGTCCTTATTATCCCAGTAAATGAGGAAACCCAGACTAGGAGATAAGCAGTGACTCACCAAGTGCCACAAGCTAGCTCGGGCTTTCCAAATAACTACCACACTAATGTGGCCACAATGCCTCAAAATAACCAAACACGGCTAGCCTTTCCAACAGCATGTTTCAGAACTAGATTGATCCTGATGCCAGGCACTGTGGCACACATCGGCATTTCCTACACTCAAGAGGTGGAATGGAGGGTGGAAAGTTCAAGGCCAGCTTGGATTAGACAGAGAGACCATATCTCAAAAAAAAAAAAAAATGATCTCTACCACTGGTGAAAAGAAGACAGAGTATGAAAATCAAACATAACGTGGTTATATAATTTTCAGATGTCAAACTATTGCAAGATGCTTAAGTTTGTGATCATTTCTGCACAGCCTGTGAAGACCATGGAATTCTGGATTAGATAAGATCCTAATATGAGAAGAGATGAAACCTTCTTGGATGTACTTTGAGGGCAAAGAGCCATTTCCCTTCATTTCCATGTGGACATGCAAAATGGTATTACATAAAAACAAAGAAAGTATGAATGAAGCATGCAGTTTAGTCACTAGTAAAGTGTCTGTATGCATTCATTAGTTGTGAGAATTACCATAGAAATGCAAGTTGTCAATAGAGGGGACCAAGTGCAAAGCATGTGGGAACTTTTACTTTGTAGGGGTTTTTGTGGGATATTTTTGCTTGTGTGGTATGTGTGCATGTTTATATCCATGTGGGTACACATGTATGTGTGTGCATATGGAGGGGGAGAGGTTGACATTGAATGCCTTTCTTGACCTCTATTTTATTGATGCAGAGTCTCTCAGTCAAGTCCAGAGTTAACCAGCCAGCTTGAGAGACCCTCAGTACTGGGATTACAGGAGGCCACCATGTCAACCTGGCATTAATATGGTTGCTATGGAGCCCCACTCCTGACCTCATGCTGGTGTGCCAAGCTATATACTCCCTGAACCATCTCCTCAGCCCCTGTAAGTTTTCTTTAAATCTAAGACTGCTGTAAAAATAAAGTTTATTTTTTTAAAAAAAATTAAGAAAAGAAATTTCCAGCTGTGTTTGCACATGCTCTTAAGGTGATCTGCCATTCCAAAGCGTTACGTCCGAAGAGAACCTTTGCAGTGTCTCATGTGTAAATGGCAGGAAAGTCTATCTACATGTCATCACCTGTTTCTGGTGGAATATCCTCAAGGCAAATGAAGTAACTTTGGAGTAAATTTCATTGCAGTCTCCTCCCATCGGAGTTCTGTGTTGCCTGAGCAAACTCTCAGTACATCAAGGAGAATGGCATTCAGCGGGCTGAGGACTGCATGTCCTTATGTTGCTTCATCTTCGGAACAAATCTCTGTGATTGAAATGATCTGCCCTGTTTTGTAGGTGAGAAAAAATATCTTCAGAAAAGTTTAGAAATTGGTTGGCCTTTCCCAGACATGAGGATGTGTTCAAGATTTGAATCTAGAATTTGTCAGGTCCTCAAATTACTTTCCTTGAACATTCAATGTATTTTGTTTTGTTTTGTTTTTCTTTTCTTGCTCCCAATGAGCATAAGCACCTATTTTATGAATGTCTGAAAAAAAATAAAAACCACAGTAGCTGTTGCTAGCTTTAGTCTCAAAAATCTTCAGGAAGGGACAATTTCTCAGATTGTCATGATTTTTGATGAAATGGACAATTCTGAGGACCAATGATAAGGTATTTGAAGACTATTTCTTCATGAGAATTTATGAATTCTTCTCATAATTGTGCCGACCTTGTGAGTTTTGCAGAGAAAGACACAAGGTTAAAGGCCATTTTCATTGAGTCATGTCCAGGGAACCTACTGCAATACATGACATTGAGGCTGACTTCTCTCCTTGGTTGTTTTTGTCAGGTTTCCACATGAATGTGTTTGCCAAAAGTAACTGTCCAAACTACACTGGAGGAGTGAGAAGCTTGACTTCTTTGAGAGCAAACCATATATATGTTATCCAGAATTCTATATAAGATTCATGTATTATTACCCTTTCACATGTAAATCATTGATGTACATCAAGAAAGAGTCGTAGACACATATTTTATAGTTAGGAGTATAATACATACAATTTGATTTTGTTGCTTAAATATTTCCACCTTTTTACCACAGGAACTTATTTAATCTACTTGCATGATTTCTTATATGCTCCTCAAATTGTGGAGTTTCTTTCTTTATTCTCCCTGAAAATGTTCTTGTCTTCCAGCACTTCTAAATACTCTAGAGTCACTGTATATATTTTCTGTCCCAGTACAAGAATGTGACGTTTCTAGATGAGACCCTGGTTCCTCATTCGGAAATTGTATTCGTAGCCAAGATGTGGTTACTAGACATAAGTGTTCTATATATGCATAGCTATAAGTATTTCTACATGTAACCGTGTAAATCTAGATGAAGCTAAACATGAGTTGATATTGACGTCTCCAACTTTATTTCAATATGACATGGTTCATGCTAGCATGTTCCCCTTGCTTCATTGTGTACTTCCACTCAAATGATAAGAAACCTGGCTCCCCTTACCCACCACCTGTTAACTTTAATTGCTCAGTTCTAGGATATGGATATGTTGAGATCAAAATTGCTTATATCTTCCCCTATGGAAAAAAAATTTTATCAACTTAAGAGTTTCTTTTGCTTTTAGTTCTCATAGCTTTACTTATTCCCAACCTTTATGTAGATCCACACTCTTCCCTCACCACCTCAAGTGGCATTCATCTAAGTGATGTTATTGATTGGACCTAGAATGCAGTCAGAATCTTGTCCTTTTCAGTCTGTCATTCTGGGGACCTCGGTGGTTTATTTTTAACTCACATACATAAAAGTTTATCCTTGATACTATAAAATTCTGTGTTTTATGACAAAATGTGATTTAATAGCCCAAAACAAATCTGTTTCTCCTGGCCATCACTCCACCCTGCTCTGCTAAAGCCCTGACAAAGCAGCATCTTTGTAACAGTCACTGAAAGTTTATCTTTTCTAGATGGCCCTACGATTCAGTCTGGTAGTGTGGAGCTTTATCGTGTTCCTTACTTGGCATGTTACTCAGCAATTTGAATTTGCGTTTCCATTTCCTCCATGTAGCTCTTTAAAGACTGATTTCATTTTTTTCTTTTTAATAAAATTTACTTGGGTAACACACACTGGTGTGCATGCAGGCATGCCTGGCAATGTGTGAGAAGGACAGAAGACAACCTTGGGGCATTAGTCCTCCTCTGACACTTTTGGTCCTGCTTTACATGCATCCTGGGGATTGAACTCACATTGGCAGGCTGTGGTTAAGTGCCAGTAGCCACTAAGCCATCTCCCAGTTCCAGTTAATTTATTTCTATTCCTAAATAATCTTCCATCATAAGGATGTTCTTCAGCTTATTTACTCATCCACTTATCAAAGACAAGTTTTGATTGGTTCCAGGTTAATGTCATTATAAATAATGCAGCTAGACATATTCTTATGAAAGTTTCTGTGTGAGCATATGTTTTCAAATCTGTTGAGCAAACATCAAGGAACAAGACGGGCTTATATGGGTACAGTGATTGTTAACTTTTTGACACATTGTCAAACCATCTGACAGAGTGGCTGTGTCATTTTGCATCCCTAGCAGCAATGAATGATCGTTCCCTCTACATCATTTGGTTTTGTCACTTTTTTGGGTCTTGGCCATCTTCATAGGAACATGGTAAGGCTTTGTGATGCTTTACCATTTCATGAAGCTACATGACCATATTTGTTATTGGCCTCTAGTTTAATTTCATTCTTCTTGAGAATTTCACAAGATTTCTAATTCTTAACTTTTATGTGTGACTTATGTCTGGAATGGAGCTTATGTGTTGAGTATGTCATTGTGAGATGGAGAGAATAGACATTCTGTTGTCTGATGAAATATCCCACAGATATCAACTTTAGACATGGATTTTTCTGCCTGTATCATCTATCAGTTACTGAGGAAGGAATGTTTTAGTTGTCCGACTATAACAATTAATATTCTATTTCTCCTCATAGTTCTATCAATTATGGCTTCACATATACAGGTGTTCTGATGCACTATTTTAAAATTATTTTGCAATCTTAGAAACTTAGTCCCTCCACCATGATGGTATGCCCCTCTGTTCCTCGATTTTCTTGGTTCTGTAATTCACTTTTTATGAAATGAATATAGCTACTTTGGCTTGCTTTAGATTGAAATTAACACGGTATATCTTAGCATGGTATATTTCCTTCATCCTTTTACTTTTAACATGTCATCAGTGTCTTTATAGTGATGGTGTGTTTTTTATAATAAAGTGTATATTTTCCTATTTAATTCACTTGGAAAATCTGGCTAATTGGTACATTTGTACCATTACATTTTTAATAATTGCTGATATAATATTTCCAATTGCTATTTTCATTCTTCATCTTTCTCTTAATGTTCTGTCTTCAATGGATTTACATGAGATCTTAGGAGTCCATCTTCTTTAGTACAATCATTACACTTTAAAAATTATTGGGATCCTAGAATTTGCAACATGCATTTTATACCAATCTCATTGTAACACTCTTTCATTTTTCATGGAATGCAGGTACTTTCAACAAAGTATTCTCAATTTCACTCTTGTTATTCCATGTAGCATTGCTATGATTCATTTCGCACACAAGAACAATTATCAAATACATAATTTCATGTCTGAGGAAATGGTTCAGTATGTAAAGTGTTTACCAGACAATTATGAAGATCTAAGTTTGGATCCCCAGAACCCTCTTAAATGCTAGGTGTGGGTGTGTGTACCTGTAATCCTAGCACTTGGGCACTAGAGACCCTGTCTCAAAGAATAGGTTGGAAAGCAATTGAAGAAGTTACTTGACTTCAACCTCTGGACTCTACACAAGCTCACACACATATAAACTCATATGTATATACACCATGCGTACATGTGATATGGTTAGGTTTTGTTGTCAACTTGATCTTTTTAATTATCTTGGGTGGACCTCTGAGGATGTTTACAGGAAGGCAGCCTCTCAATTGGGAAAGAATGTAAGGAAGCTCAGGAGAACTAGAAGTAAACATCCTTTCCTATGTGAGCAGTGCACAAGAGAAATTCCAGAGACTCAGGAAGCTGTTAAGTCTGGGATAGGGTTGTAAGACCTCACCCTAAGGCTATATAAGGGGAGGAGATTTCCTTCCCTTAGACCCCTGCGTTCTTGCTGTTGTGTGTGTGGTGTAAGTGATGGGTCTTTCTCTCTGCTTGGACCTGTGAAAAAGGGCCAGCCTCTTTCACTGCTATGGAACTTTCCCTGGATCTGTAGCTTCAAGAAATCTTTTCCTCCCATAACTGTGCCTGGTTTGTAGATTCATCCCAGCTGCCTATGGCTGACTATGACAACATGTAAAAATTCATAATTATTGTCACTTCCAAAAATTAACTTTTAAATCATTTGGGAGGAAGAATGTTCCTGGGGTTTACCAATCTAAGAATTGTCTTTCATCCCCTGCCTCTGAATTGTCAATTGTGTTTTATTTACTAAACTTTGTTGGGTTTTATTTTCAAGCTCAATTTTACTCACAATCTGATTTTATAATTTGAATATATTGATTTTTTTCCTTTTATTATTCTTGAGTTATTTAACATATTAAGTATTAAAGTGGATTTCGTTGGCATTTTAAAGTTCTCATCTTTGGAAGACAATATCAGGAAAATGAACAAAAAAAGGCTAAGTGTGGTGGTACAAGCCTGTAATCTCAGTGAGCAAGACAGATGGAAAGGTTGAGAGCATTCAGAAATACACAGTGAGGCTGAGAGCAGCCTAGCTTACATAGTGAGTTTGAGGGAAGCCTAGGTGTCAGTGTCATAGTCAGCCACGTGGCTGCTTAAATAAACCTCCAAACCAGGCACAGTCATTGGAGGAAAGGATTTATTGAAGCTACAGATCAAGGGGAAGTTTCCATAATGGAGAGTATCGGCCCCCTTTCACAGGTCCAAGCAGAGAGAGAAGCCCATCATCAGTACCACAAACACACAAGCAAAGCAAGTGGGGAGGGTGCATGAAAGTCTTTTCACCAAAAAAAAATATATAGCTAACAAATTGATTCCTAAAGAAATGTTTATCATTATTTATTAGGAAAATGCAGTTTAAAAATACACACAATTTAAAAAATACACACACAATTAGGGGTGGGGGTTGTAGCTCAATTGGTAGAGTGCTTAGCTATCATGTTAAACCCAGTGTTGATTCTTAGCACTGCATAAACCCTGTGTGGTGGTGCACATCTGTACTAAGAAGGTGGGGTGGGAGAATCTGAAGTTCAAGATCATCCTCTACTATGTAAAGAGATTGAAGCCCACCAGGGATACATGAGACCCTATCTCAAAAGAAAAAAAAAAGAAAAGAACACAATGATATACCACATTTTCCAAAAAATATCTCATAATACCAATATTGGCAATAATGCAGAACAACACCTGAGATGTTGCTGGAAGAAGAAACAAGAAATTTAAAATAGTGTATCCTCTCTAGAAGACACCTTGACAGTTCCTAAGAAAGTGAAACACACATGTCACATGATTGAGGAATCTCACCCAAGAAAACAACAAAAACCGGGTGTCCCACCAAGACCTGTTCATGGGCTCATAAAAGTTTCAATCATAAGAGCCGTAAACTGGAAATATTACAAATGTCCATTCACTACTAAAACTACAAACAAGTTATGTATGGTATTTGTGGTGGTTAAGTTTTTGTTGTCAACTTGACCTTGTCAGTAATTTTGGGTTGGTCTGTGAGGTTGTTTACAGTAAGGCATCCCTCTCAGTAGGAGGCAGGATGTAAGGAAGCCCAGGGGAGCATCAAACAGGCATCCCTTCCTGGGATGTCAGTGCAGGAAGAAAATTCCAGAGACTCAGGGAGTCTACAAGTCTAGAAAAAGGTTGCAAGACCCCTCCCTAAGGCTATATAAAGGGGGTGAAAATCTATCTCTTTTTCTTGTCTGTTTTGTTGGTGTGTGTGTGGTGTTGTTGATGGGTTTCTCTCTCTCTGCTTGGATCTGAGGAAAGGGGGCCAGTCTCTTTCCCCATTATGGAACTTTCCTGGATCTGTAGCTTCAATAAATCTTTTCCTCCCATAACTATGCCTGGTTGGAGATTCATGCCAGCAGTATGTGGCCCGATAATAAAAAAATTGAATTTCTAATCACACAAGATGGCTAAGTTTTAAAATGCTATGTTAATGGAAAGAAAATAGACACAAAATCCTATGTTTTGTATGATTTGACATTTTTATATTTATTTATTTGAGAGACAGAGGCAGAGAGAGAGAGAATATGGGTGTACCAGGGCCCCTTGCCACTGCAAACATACTCCAGATGTTTGTTTCCCTTTGTGCATTTGGCTTTATGTGAGAACTGGTGAATTGAAGCCTTTGTAACGCTTTGTAAGCAAGGGACTTTAACCACTGAGCAATCTCCAGCCCTGAATCAATGCTTTGACCTGCTGTCAGAGGAAAAACTATTATGATTTGATGAATAATGTCATGGTGGAGGGTGCATACTGATAGCAGAACCCGTGGGAACTTTTTGTGATGGGGCTGCTCAGTACTTTGAGTGAAGTTGTGAGAACTCAACTGTACACAGATCTCAAAACTCACTGAACTACACACTTTGAACAGGTACATTTTCTGAATGTAAGCTATGACTCAATGATTCTGAGCCACCAATTCAACCCTTTTGAGAAAGCCACACACATAAATGTATTGCAATGAAAATAAAATGTATTTCAGACATACTTGGGCATGATTTTTTTCTGCTTTGTTCATGAACAACTGAGATCTAACTATTAATCTTCCCACTATCCATCTATCTATTTAAGCAAAATGAAAAGAAAATCTACATGCTTGGGACAATTAATTATGTGAGAAGACAGAGTAAACCATTGTTCTTATGACTTGAGTGTATTTAAACTGAGACCTGAACAAGGAACTCCTGTTCAGAACTTGAGTGTATTTAAACTGAGCTCCTGAACAAGGAGCAATCCAGGAATTATCTTGGAAATGCATTATAGACAAAGCAGAGAGATGAGCTGAGAACCAACATGATATGCTGGAGAATGTATAGCGCACCAGTATATATAATGATTCAGGTAAGAAGTAGTTGGTAAGCCCAGAAAAGGACATGCTATGGTTTATGTGAATAGTCCCCCAAACACCCATGTGTTAAAGACTTGGACATCAGATGGTGCTCTGGGGAGGCAGTGAAAACATTGTAAGGTGAGGCCTTACAGGATGTAATTGGAAGCACATTCTTAAAAGGGATTGTGAGACCTCAGTCTCTTTTCTTTCTGCTTTTATACCTCCTGGCTCTGGAGTGAGCAGCTTTGATCTACCTTGTGACCCCATCATGCCTGCCTCTTCACAAACCCAAAGCAATAGGGCCAATAGATTATGTACTAAAGTCTCAAATACTGTGAGCTAAAATAAATGTTTTATCAGTTTACAAATGAATGTCTTGCATATTTTGTTACAGTGGTGGAAAACTGACGGACATAGCAGAACATGAGCTTGAGTGTTATTCAGATGGCAATGATAAACCATTTTTTGGCATGGTAGTCACATGTCTTTGAGTGAAAAATTCAGTCAATGTACGCAGAGATGCTTGTAATGGGTGGGTAGAGTTTATGATAGAAAATGGAAATTGATGGTTGTGGTCTAAGTAGTAAAAGAAAGAAAATCTGAGAGTATTTTATTCAGTCAACTGGAATCTTTGCTCTCTTATTCTATGATGGGACTAATAATATATGTGTTTCACAGTTCTATTGAGATTACCTGTGATAATACAGGTAAATCAATGAGAAGAGTGTCTGATACAGAGGAGGGCCTTAGAAATTATTTGTTAATTTTTCCTTCACCAGTATTTTATAGCTAGGAATACCAGCATCTTCCTCTATTGCCCAGAAAGCAATAGAATCTCTACTGTCTTACTCAGAGTTAAATGTCAATTTCTCTTTTACTTTTGCTCTAAGAATGATGACTCCTCCAATATGAAGCCAGCAAGTAAGAACTAGGTAAGATTTTTAAAGACTATCTGTGGGACATGGTGGGAGGAGTCTTTGGTAAGGTTCATATCACATGCTTGGTTTCAGAAATGTGATTCTAATTTCAAGAAGACAAAAGTTAAGTCATGCAACCCCTTTAAACCATAAGTTCTGCTCTGCTGTCTGATTATTCCAGTAAAAATGGAAAATTAAATTTGATATGTGGAGGAATTAGTTACTAAATATCAAATACATTACAAAACAGTTTACCCATGAGAACATTCACTTTAAAAAAATATGAATCTGAACTATTTCTTTACAAAATCTGTTTTAACTCCACAGAACTGTAATCAGGCTGATAATTTTATTTTCTGTGTAATAGCCTTGTATTCATGATGAAGGGCTTACCAATTTCACTCAGACATGCTTGATTTACTTTCTAAATTCTCTGCAGCAACAGATGTCTTCAGTAATTTTCTACACATTTATTTACTCATTATTGTAATCCTGGTTCCATTTATAGGTTATTTTGCAGGGTCAGTAAAATGATCCATTAGGATGCCTGAATCAATAAAGCCTAAGGTAGCAAGTGGACATAATGAGTATTATATTACTTGAGCTGATTAAGAAAAAAATTACAAACTTGAAGACACGTTTATCGCGATTACATTATCTTAAACATAGAAAAAAACAGACTTGAAAAAAATGTGGGACAAGATGAACCATGGCTGTGCATGAAAGGATGCTGCAGAAGAGGAACAAGGGAAGAAAAGAACATGTCCAAATCTAAAGAAAGACCTTCATGGACACATCCGCAGAAAGCTCAATAAACTCCAAGTCAGATAAATAAACAAAGACCCATAAGCAGATGTGTCATGATGAAAGTATTGAAGGTCAAACACAAAGATGAAATCTGTGAAACAGAAAGTGAAATGATGCATCACAATCAAAGAATGTCCAGGAAGATGAATGCCTGACTTTTATTACAACTCCCGGAGGTCAGAAGAGAGTGGGATGGCATAGAGCGCCAATGGATAGGAAAAGTTCCCTGCCACGAATACCATTTCCAGCAAGATAATATTATAAAAAATTAAGGACAAATAAATGTATTTCTTTAATATTTAAAAACAAAGGAAATTCATGATTATGCAGCTATGCACAAAGCAAAGGAAGTATAGTAGAACTAATAATTAAAGAAATAGTTGAATGTTGTGACTCTGCCTTTAATCACAGCATTGAAGAGGTTGAGGTAGTGAGGTAGTGATAACCATGAGTTCCAGTATATCTTGGAGCTACAGAGTGAGTTCCAGGTCGGTCTAGGCTTGAATGAAACCTTGGCTCAGAGAGAGGGTGGTGGAGGGGAGAATCATGGCCAAAAAAGTCCAGATCTGATGAAAGCTATTTATCTACATATCCAAAAAGACCTAATAATTCCAATAATTCCAGGTAAGATAAGACACAAAGAACTTTGTACTCAGACATATCATCCATATAAAAAAAATACCCTGCAGCACCTATGCAAGGCATCTGTTTAGTAATTACAAAACACACTAGAATTATTAGGTTCATTCTCCTTTTTATCTGATTTAATTGGAAATTATATTGCACTGTACATATTATAATTCCACTTTTGCCCATCACCTTTATGACTAATATGTTATACAAAAGTTTAAAGGAGACACGTCAGAACCAATTAATTTTTGAGTATAAAAAAAATTATACCTGTAAGTTTCTCAAATTCATCTTTCTTTGATGGAAGTCCACTGATAGACTTATTTGTTTTGAAAAAAAATCATACCTTCACTTCCTAGTTTCATTTGTTATTTTGGGCTGACAGACATTTTCTTTCAGTAACTTGAAATTATTGTTTTCTTTTCCAGCTACACCCACCAAGAACTTGTCCCCAGTAGCAAGTAACTGGGGTAGAATGAGAACTGTGGACACCCTTGCTTCCCATGGGAAAGTATTTCTGAAGTTGGAAGAAGATGCAGTCCTGTTCTCTTAGCCCCCATCTGGACTGGAGCTTCTGTCTTACTGGATTGGGAGTGGGGAGGAAGTTCTCCCTAGTACAGGTCCTTGCTGTTCTTACGGAATGTAAGATTTTCCTGAACACTTTCCCCCAAGTTCTCCATGATGTAGGACCATGGTGAAAGACTTGAAACAATTTTAAATAGTAATAATTTTCACTGGTTTCACTTTGTGCTCCTCACACTTTGGGGCTGTACAGTTAAACCTGCCATGCACTTGTAATAATACTTCACTATTATTGAAACAGATATTTCCTATCATTTCAATATTTTAAAATTGATTGAGATTTGTTTGTGTATGTCCTAGTATATGGTTTATGATATTTAATAATTCTATTATAAATGTTATATATGAAAATAACTTCTAAGAACAAGAGACAAGATATATTCTTTATATATATTTAACACATGGAATATTTTATATATATGGTCCCCTGTTCTATATACACCATAAACAAGTATTTTTATTATTTATTCGTACTTTTAATTATACATTTTATGGTATATATAGTACCATTGGATACATGTATATAAGTACATAATAATCAAATTAGAGTTGTTACCATTTCAATCTCCTTAAGCATTGTTTAAATGCTTAATACATAGTAATAATGTGTATTTTTAAAGTACAACATTTCAATGCAAATATGTGATGTGTAGTGATTAAATCAGAGAGATTAAGATTTTCATGTTCTTACCATTACTTTGTGCTTAGAGACTGAGCTTCTCTGTTTTAGCTGTTCAGAAAATAGATAATAGGTTACTGTGGACTCTCGGAACCTACCTGTGCTATTAGAGAACTAGAGATTGTGTCAGGGAGATTGCTCATTGGCTAAAGAGCTAGTTGCATATGCATGAAGATTTGAATTCAGATTCCCAGGACCCACATAAAAGTCAGATTTTAGGTGGGGTAGGTCTGAAATCCCCATGCTTTGGATGGGGATGTTCTGTTTTGTTTTGTTGAAACAAGGTCCCACTCTGTAACCAGGTTGATCTGGAACCCACAGTGTGTTGCAGGCTAGCCTCAGACTCCTCGCCATCCTCCTACCTCAGTC
This sequence comes from Zapus hudsonius, assembly GCA_004024765.1. NCBI lineage: Eukaryota > Metazoa > Chordata > Mammalia > Rodentia > Dipodidae > Zapus > Zapus hudsonius. The sequence continues at coordinate 8,744 of PVHP010004171.1, read as the reverse complement.
TCCAAGTGGGATGATAGGATGAGCCCACAGGTCCAGATCGTGCTTCTTATTTGCGTTTCCCTCTTGGCTAATGATGGTGAGTTTTGTCTCATAAATCTGTCTATTTGGAAACACATTCTTCATTCAGAAAAACTGAAACCATAGATTGTATTCTCTGACCAACTCCCAACTAGTTTTGGAATTTGTGGCAACAATAAGACTTCTTTGAAAATATACATGTACATATCATTTCTGAGTACCATACCTAACTGAAAGAAATCAGAGATCCTTAGCAATGGCCTTCCAGAGCTAAATGTTAAGAACCTATTGCTGAAGACACCAGAGGCTGTGGTCACAGGACTTTAAGCTATCATGTTGGAACTGAGAGGGAAACCAGATCCCTCCCGGCTAGTCCTCATAGTACTGCAAAGCACTATGGGAGCTGCTGGAGGATAATGGCCACTGTGATGGTTAAATTTTGTTGTAGACTTGACCTTTTAATAATCCTAAAGTTGTTTACAGGAAGGCAGTCCTCTCAGTAGGGTCAGGATGTAAAAAGGGTCAGAAAAACTTGAAAGGGTTCCAACCTCTTTCCCCATTATGGAACATCCTCTGGATATGTAGCTTCAATAAATCCTTTCCTCCCATAAGTGTGCCTGGTTTGGAGATTCATCCCAGCAGCCACCAACAGCATGCATAAGCAGAGGACCCTGATGTTAACATTAGGAAAAAAAACAGTAAGAAACATAAAAATGTTTTGTTTGTATTGATAATTTTCTATCAGTCTAAAATTATTCCACCAAAATGCTTATCTAAGAAAATCTGAAGACAAACATAGATGTTATCATTTTTCTTTTTAAAACTGGAAGGAGGAACATCCTTGTGGGTTAGTTTACATAATCCCTAGACATCTCTAGAAAAATATATGCACAAATAATAAACATTTGTTTCTGAAAAGTGAAGTGGTTCTTCAGAGGACAGGAGATAATTTAAATTATGCAATATCACATATTGAATTTGGCACGATGTGAATGTGTTAACTATTTAAAGGAAAATTAGGTTTAATTCCAGGCATGTATCTTCCATTAAGATACTCACAGCTAGAATGCCTGGGGAAAAGTTTCAAATGGAGTGATAAGAAAATAGCCCCAGGCTCATTTGTGATAATTCTTAGCCCTGAAGCTGTCCTGCAATTTAAAATTACTCTTCTGCTCTTTTGGTGTCCTCAGTAGTGTACAATCCATGAATTCTGCACCATGTTCCAACCAGGGCAGTCCTAACCCCAGAGGGTCTCCCTGGGTTAAGATCTGAGGACCTATAGGGGATTCTGCCCTGTGGTAAGATAAAGACCATCAGCCCTAAGGATGGCTATTTGAAACTAACTGGAAACATTCACAGGGGAAGAAATCACTAATTCTGTTCTCTACCTCAGGGAAACTCATGGATTCTTCCTATAGAGCCCCCAGAGGCAAGAGAACCAGTGGGCAGTCCTGACTAGCAATCAGGCTTCTTTCTGCTTAACTTGGAGATTGCTCCCCCACCATGCAAATCACTGAGGATCTTTCTTATCTCAATTCATCTTCCAGGAGCCTTAGGAAGAGGAGAGAGGGAAAATTACTGGTAGTTATCATCTAAAGTGGTTTTATTATTCATTTTTTAAATCTTCATTTTTGACAGAACCATCCATAATTTTCAAGTGCTAGAGAGAAACTAGCCTTTAAATACCTCTTTCTTATCTCAGAAAGTAGAATGTAAATGAGACATCTTCTCAAGGCTTAGGAGGCAGCCCAGACTTGGTCCTTCTGTCTGGAATAAGTTGTGCACCTGCTGGGGGTTTTACACAAGGGAACAAGAGAATTATCCCTCCATTTCTTTTTTTTTAATTTTTTTTGTTTATTACTATTACTAGTATCCATAATTAGATACATCGAATGAACAAATAATGAGTTGACATCCCTATTTCCCCAATTTCCCTCTTCCCTGTCCCCAATCAGCTGGGTATGCTCCTCCATGGGCAGTCTGGATCAGTCCATGGGATAGGGGGTTATGGATAGCCTAGAAGTCAACCCAGTTCCACCCAACTTTGTATGTTGTTACTGAGGGGAGCAATGTCTCTGGGAGTTCTCCCCCATCATGGCTCTTACAATCTTTCCGCCCCCTCTTCCACTCAGCTCCCTGAGTCATGGTGGGTGAGTATTAAGGCTGCTTTACTGTTGAGGTCTTAGGGGTCTCTGTACTTCAGCTTTAGGTTGTATTGAAAATCATTAGATAGCCAGGTGTGGTGGCACATGCCTTTAATCCCAGCACTCCAGAGGCAGAGGTAGGAGGATTGCCATGAGTTCAAGGCCACCCTGAGACTACATAGTGAATTTCAGGTCAGCCTGGACTAAAGCGAGACCCTACCTCGAAAAACAAAAAAAAAAAAAAACCGTTGGTGTCTGTCTGACTGACTTATCCTGTGTTGACTGAATGGCTGTGGTTATAGATCTCTTGTTTATCCCACCACTCTCTGCTGGGTTCTATATGGAAGGTCTTGTGTGGCTCATCTCTTGTCCCGATGTCAGTTTATCAACCTGCGGTTATCCCTCCATTTCTAATCCTATGTGTGCTTTTGTTTCTTACTCTATGGGGCTGCTGCAGGAGTTAACCTTCACCTTTATGGGCGAGGACTATTACTCTGAATGGTACTCCCATGTGCTGTGGAGAAAAGCAATCCCTGTGCTCATTGCTTGAAAATGAACAGTAAATCAATAGCAGGATATATAATTGTCTCATCATCCGTATCTTGATTCATTTGGGGGGCAGGTGATAGCAGTAGATGAGGAACCCTACAAAAACACAGGTGGTAAGAATAATCATTCTGGAAGACAAGATGCTTTCTCAGCAGATCAGATGGTATCACAAGATATAACATAAGGCAATGTGTGTTCCTTATGCCTTTTGATTCCTGTCAAAGATTGCACATCTGTCAGAAATATTTTCCCAGTCTGCTTCCAGAAAAAAAAGAAAAAAAATAAAAGTTTCTCTGCTTAACAGACTGCTCCTGAAAACCAAGATGTGTACTATATACATCCTTTGGTGATTGTTTGCAAAACAGACTGTCCAAGTCACCAGGCATTCAAGAAGCTGCAGGGATAAAAGCATTGAGGAAGGTGACTTGCAACCTTACTAACAACCAAGCTTCCACCTAGACTCACCTGCAGGATCTATGACAAAAACTGAAGTTTCACAACAAACTTCTGCTATGGGTATCAACATGTAAGTTACACAGCCTTTGGCCACTCAGCTAAACACATGGGATTTTAAAGAAATCATTTCAAATGGATAATTTTTTTAAAAAGACATGCACTTTTTAAATCTGCGGGTTCCCCATTGCAGATTCAACTAACCATAGCTCAAAATTATTTGGAAAAAAAAGTGTTGGATTACACTGAACAAATACTGACCTTTTTCCTTGTCATGTTTCCAAAATAATTTAGGATATTGACTGCTTAATGTAGCATTGGTATTACATAAAGCCCAAAGCAGTCTTGATACTTGAGAGCCTCATGTTCTAGGTCATAAATCACACAGACAGGTTCTGGCTAACTGACTGATTTGATGGGTCTTTAGTGGAAGAGTACTAGGCATTTGAGGAAGGTGGAGGACCTGGCTTGGGAGATGGGTAAACTCTGGGCACCTGAAGCAGAGTTATGGTCACAAGAGCAGACTAACAAGAATGATCACCAGGCCCGATGAGCTATCACTCCCCACTGCTAGGACTGAGCACTTGACCTATTACTTCAACAGGGAGATTATCACAGAAATGACTGGATTTTTGTGTCTGGTGTTTAAGAAAAACCATCCCAGGTGGAAACATGGAAATGACCAAGTCTAGGCTATGGATTCTAGAGGAAGGGTCAGGTTCTAACTCCCATCAAGACCCTCGAGCAGTGCTCTCTCAGGGAACGAGAGGTGTTTGCTTGCTGAATAGACAATCAAATAAATAAACCAGCACACATAAAGACCTGCCTTGCTGAGGAGGGGAACAGAAGATGTGGCCATGAAAGAGAATACTGAAGGAATAAATAAGGACAATGTGTGGAAGGAAAATGTGATTAAAAACAACTGCCCCAGGAAGGAATTGGAAAGCTATCTGAAAAACTTCCTGCTTCTTAAAAGGAAGGTTAAAGTCAAACATGCAAGGGAGGGTACGCTAGCCTGGACTCCACCTGGCTTCCAAAGCAGTGCCTGGAAAGCAAAGGCAGAGAGTGAAAGAGCAATCAGGATGAATCTGTTCCTGAGGGCTACTGTGGTTCAGTTCCAATTCTGACCTCCAAGCAACTGGACAGGATGCACCTTAGAGTTGTTCCCCAGCACAGTGGAAGAGAGTAGATGATCCACTTTACTATTCTGTTGGACAGCATTGTCTTTGGGGCATTAATGTCCTTTCACTTTTGAATTTTGAGTGGCTCCCTGCGGAATCTCATCCTGCAGAGGGCCTAAGGGAAAGCATATGAAATAGCCCTCAGGATACAGCTTCTGTGATGGAGCCATGACTGTCAAAATGTGTACACTGAGACCATTACCTTCAATGACCTTGATTTCCACATAGTAGGGCAATGGGGCCTCTTAACAGATTATTAATCTGTTACTGGACCTCTCACTCACATACAGACAGTGGTGCTCCTGAATCTACGTGCATGGGATATACCTGGGGAAGAGACATAGGTCAGGATGATAACTAGAGAAGGGTATCCTGCCATGTGACTCTGTAGCTCTTCCTGAAGGTAACAGTGGGAGGTGTCACAGAGAAGCAACAACAATCACCAACTTGATTTTGTCCCCTGCTGGCTACTCTCTTCTACCAGAAACTATCCAATCACAATCATGGCTCAGAGGGGAACTAAAGGATCATGGCTTCTAGCACATTCGAATGTGTCCCTCTGCTCATCATAGGCAATATGAATATTTCTACCTGATACAATCCCTTTTGGCATTCACAAAATCAAACATGAGAAGACATAAAACTAATTCATGCTTACTTCATCTCTAAGGAAGGATGGTATGGATCTGAAGTCTTGTTCATGAATACACCTCAGCCACAGAGATGTCCAGATGGTTCTGGAAGTGGAGTGTTGCACACACTGGCGGTGCATTAAAAGAAAGAGACTGAGTGGAGACGTAAGCTAACATGAGAGCTTCAGGAAGTAGCCAAATGTCATGTGCCACAAGACAGTTAACATGACCTGTGCCTGAATGATCTCAGAACTGATTTTTACCCCCATGAACAGCTTTATTTTTGGATAAGATATGAACAATTAAGTCCTTTCACATTCAGGGTGAATTCTTCCTCTTGCATCTGTACTGATCAGTCTTGTCAAATAGGTACCCACCTAAAGTTTGGCTGTGTCATGTTGATAGTGTGTGGGCAGCAGAGGTCCCCCTATATAACGCTTGTTACACAGGTGCTCAGTCCAATGAATGCACATGCTTTTCCTATCTTTTTTTTTTCAAGGAAAGCAGAAAAATGTGGCTAGGATTTAAATGGAAATGTAAAGGTTTGTCCAGGGCTTGGATTAAATAGCAAAATCAAGCTGTGCAGCTGCAGCTGGGCCTTCTGGGGGCTATGTTATAGTTGGGAATATGCAAAGTGAAAAAGAGAAAAGACAGTGAAAAAAGTCTGAAGGAGAAGCAGAAATGGACAAACTTCCCTCTCCACTGAGATCGCACAAAGAATAAGTATTTACTTGCACACAGTAAGATGTGTGCTTCTTCAAATGACCCGGATCTCAGAAAGCTGGCACATGTCTCATGACACCTTTCCTGGGAAGAGCACCACACTGACTGATGCAGGCACTGCCTGGCAGCCTGCATTATTCCTCAGTGCTGCAGAGCATTGGCATCCCTTCTGTTGTAATGGCCTGGGAACATTTAATACCAGCTGGGAAAAGGGAGTCCGAGGAAGGAAGAGGACACAGAACTGGAAAAACAAGGGGTGAGAAATGGTGTGAAGCTGATTATAGCAATTGGACACCAGGATAGAAAGCAACCTGCTAACTCATCAAGGCAATGATTCAACAAGAAGTTATCACTATCATTAACATGTACACACCAAATTCAGGTGCAACACAGTTCATAAAGGAAACCCTACTCAAAAAATAAAACAGAAATAGACTCTAATTCCATCATAGTAGGAGACTTTAATACACCTCTATCATCTCTAGACAGATCAACCAAACAGAAGATCAGTAGGGACATAATGGAGCTCAATAACACCATTGACCAGCTGGGGATAACAGATATTTATAGAATGTTCAACCCCAAGACACAGAATATACATTCTTATCAGCAGCACATGGAACCTTCTCTAAAATTGACCACATACTAGGTCATAAATCATCCCTCAACAAAGGTAGGAAGATTGACATAGTTCCTTGCATCATATAAGACAATAATGCATTAAAGGTAGAAATTAACAATGAAACAGGAATCAGAAAATACACAAAGTACTGACACCTGAACAATTCACTTCTAAAAAATGATTAGGTCACTGTCATAGTCAGCCACATGCCACTGGGATGAATCTTCAAACCAGGCACAATTTGGGGAGGAAGTTATTTATTGAAACTACAGATTGAGGGGAGGTTCCATAAGTGTGAAAGAGGCTGGCCCTCTTTCACAGGTCTGAGCAGAGAGAAAAACCCATCACCTACACATACACAGAAAACAGGGAACAGACAGGAGGGGCCAAAGAGAATTTCTTCCCCTTTATATAGTCGTAGAGCGGGGTCCTACAACCCTTCCCCAGACTTAATGACTTCCTGAGTCTCTGGACTTTCCTTCCTGTACAGAGGCCTAATTTCCTGACAGAGGCCTAATTTCCAAATCTTACAGAGAATTCAAAAAATACATAATAAAATCTCAAACAGACCCTTCACAAAATGGGGCACTGATCTCAACAGAGAATTCACAGAGGAGGAAACAAATGATTTTTTCTCACCTGAGAAAGTGCTCAGCATCTGTAAGCATCAGGGAAATGCAAATCAAAACCACAATGAGATACCACCTTACTCCAGTCAGAGTGGCAATCATAAAGAAAACCAACAACAATCATTGCTGGCGAGGATGTGGGGAAAAAGGAACCCTCATTCACTGCTGGTGGGTTTGCAAACTTGTTCAAACACTATGGAAAGCAGTGTGGAGACTCCTGGACAGAATGGACATAGAGATACCAATCACATCTCGACACAGAAACATTTGTACAACTATATTTATAGCAGCTGAATTCATAATAGCCAAGAATCGGAATCAACCCAAATGCCCATCCATGGAGGAATGAACAGCGAAACTGTGGTATATTTACACGATGGAATTTTACTCAGCTGAAAGGAAAAATGACATATCAATATTTAGGAAAAAAATGGTCTGACTTTGAGCATATCTTACTAAGTGAACTCTCAAAAGAACAGAGAGTCGAATGCTGCATATTCTCCCTCATAGGTGGTTCCTAACCAGGATAACAGTAAACTCTACGCAAACCAGCCAGAAGTGAGAGTTTGGGAAAGAGGAGTAAGAAGTGGGGGGAGGGGATGTCTTAAACATGAAGTTGAACCAAAACTGGTTCAAAATTATAAAATCTTCACATGCACAGTGTACCCTAATGAGCATGGAGTGGGCACCATCTGGCAAGTGGGGCTGAGAATGGAAGCAGAGAATGTCTAAGTCTGTGAAAAACTGATCAATCTGGCATCTCCTGGTCCCAGCCACAGAATCCTTCCTTCACTGAGCTGTTGACCAAAGTGACCCATGAGGTCCCCAAAACAAGACAGGAATCTGTCAAAGCTCTTGAATCCCCACCCCAGGCCTGAGACAAAATCCTATTGCTGAAGAACCACAGAAAGCCATCTATCAGCACCAAGAGACCCTACGAGGTCCAGAATGGTAACCAGCCCCCAGATGGTAGTTAGTGCAGAGCTGAAAGGCACTGCATAAGCTGCCAGGTGAAACTGGTCAACAACAGCTGGAATAAACATAGACCACTGTCATGAAACGCAGTCTGCCACTATGAGTAGGCTGAACACACTGCCTCCTGGGAGAGAACAGTAAACCATGAAAGGAGCACTTGTGCAATGGAGGCCCCAAAGCCTGGGGGGAGGGCAATCAACTGCTGTTAATTCGACCAAGAAATCCACTCAGTGAAGGGGAGTCCTTGACTGGAACTGGAATTTCAGGGTAAATAACATAGGGAAACAAAATCTTGGGAACACAAAGAGAAATTCACTTTACAAGTGATTTACAAAAAGCTAACATAATCTAGCCAACTCAGGAAAGTGTATCTCAGTTAACCTATACCGATCTCACTCTCCAATGGAGATTCTGTTTGTATTTTTCAGAAGGCTCTGAGAAAGCAGTGGCTCTTCCAACCCTACCATTGAGCCACAGGACGATAGCTGTCTTCCTGGCAAGAGATGCACCACCCCAGACCTACCATGGAGGATCCATATGGAACCCCGCAGGCAGTGATGGGATAAGCAAGAGACCTATAACCACAGCCAATTGGTCAACCCAGGATGAGCCAGCGAAACAGACACCAACAATTTTAAACACAACCTCAAGCAGAAGTACAGAGGCCCCTAAGGCCTCAACAACAAAGCAGCCTTAATATTCACCCACCATGATTCAGGGAACTGAGCGGAAGAGGGGGCGGAAAGAATGTAAGAGACATGGTGGGGGAGAATATCCAGAGACACTGCCCCCTCAGTAACAACATGCAAAGGGGGGTG